>CM030363.1:24388433-24530933 GCA_017893485.1 Hemerocallis citrina
CTATAAATCTTCACCCCCCCCTTAGACCAAGTTTCACTTTTCACTTTTACTCTCTCTCTTCAGTTTTTACTTTGCTTCGAAGCTTTTAGCTCTCTGGTGGCGTTGCTAGCTGTCGCGGTAGCGTTCCTAGTTTCCGGCGAACTTTCCGACTACACCTGTCACTTCAAGGTCAGTCTCTTTCCCTTCTCTTTTAGGAAAAATGGTTAAGATTTCGGCTGAGACCCCCGCCTCGGAACAAGCCGTTGGCCGAGGGGATAAAGGGAAGGGAGTAGCAGAGCCGAGCGAGCAAGACGTCGTTCGTCCGGATAAGGAGGGTGAAGTGGCTGAAGTGCACGAGGAAGTCGTGGCGGAGTCCCGAAAGGGTAAAGCCGTGATCACGATAGCGGAAACACCGAAGAGAGCGGGGGCGTTTGGCCGGCAGCCCATCGCCGTGTCGAGCGTGGAAGGAGTCCGGGATTACGCCGAGGATACCTTGGAGAGAGTCACTCAAGGTACGGATAAGCTGGTGGAGGAGAACGAGCCTAGGGAGCTGTCCGAGGTGGACCATAGGATCTCGACTCTTACCGAGACCGATCTTCGTATGATCCGAGTGGGTTTCCGGATCCCGCTTGAGTATGTACTGCTCCTTCCTGGGCCGGGATTCCGAGCCAACACAAAGTCCTCGTCGGACGTATGTGTCTTCCCGGTCGACTCCCTCATTGCCGGACTCCGCTTTCCCCTCCACCCGTTCGTGGTTGAAGTCTTGGTCTGGTACGGTTTGAGTCCCGCCCAATTGATGCCGAACACATGGAGGCACGTCGTGGCATTCGTCCTCCGATGCCAAGAGGTCGGTGCCAAACCGACTATGTTCCTCTTTCGGAGTCTCTTCCGACCTTGCCAGCCGAGGCGGGACGAGCAGAGGTTTTTCCTTTCTCCTCGGACGGGAGTTAAGTTGATCGAGAACCCGGACTCGATCAAACATTGGAAGGAGAAGTACTTCCTCGTCCGAGCTCTGACGCCATGGGTGATACCGATGGTTTGGGCGAAGGAAGGTCTGCCCAAGCGGACCAAGAGAGAGGTGCCGCTGAGTGATGAGGACAAGGAGGTCCAGAAGAAGCTCCTCGCCCTGCCAACGCTAAGCTGGAAAGATATCACGGAGGAGCATCTGTTCCGTGGGGGTCTCAGTCCGATCGACCCTCGTATGCTTCTGGTATTTATACTCTTTGTTTAAAGTTCATGAAAATTTTTCTAAGTTTTTTCATTCGGCTTTTGTAGAGACGATGAAGCTTGATTACAAGGCTCTGGTGGCGAAGGGCAGGGCAGAGCAGGAGAAGAAGAAGAGGCCATCGGCAGCACCTCAGGACAGCCGAGCTTCGAAGAAGCCCTCGGTTGTGAAGGCTGCCGACCAACCGAAGGTCGCGGTCCTCAAGGAGGGGGAGATCGAGGTCCTTGTCTCTCCGACGAAGGTCGTGGTCCCCGAGCAGGGGGGGTCGTGGTCTCCGATCCCCTTACCTCGGATGCGCCTGCACCGACCCCAGAGGCGGGTGCTCCCGGTTCGTCGAGCAGCGTGTTCGGGGTGAAGGATGCGCTACACCTCCCAGTTCCGCCCCTTACCGCCGATGCGGAGAAGATCTTGACCGAGCGTCATAAGCAGATCTTCATCCCCGACTGGCAGGTGATGAACGTCGATGGCTTCTTGGGCGACGGGAACATCTGCATGGAGGCGGTGAGGCACCTGCCGACCCCGAAGGATCGAGCGACCCTGAAGGCCGGGATGGCAGGGGACGCCGTGATGCAGATTGCCCGGAATACCATGTCGGTAAGTAGGCCGAGCTCTTCTTCGTCCACATTTTTTTTTCTCTCCAAGTTCTTGGATTCGGATTTTAACGTGCTGTTCTCTTTCAGACCCTCTGCCACTTCAATTTCCTGGTCGAGGAGTTGGCGAACAAGGAGCAAGAGAAGGAGCGGGAGAGGGCGGAGCGTGTCAAGGTCGCGAAGCAGCTTGATGACGAGCTGCTTCTCTCGACGAAGAGAGCTGCCGAAGTATGAGGGTTGGAGAAGCAGCTGGCCGACGCTGTTCAGCTGTCAAAGGACACGGCGGCCAAGCTTGAGGCCTCGGAGAAGGAGGTGGCCGAGCTGAAGGATACGACGGCCAAGCTCGAGGCGTCGGTTAAGGAGGCAGCCGAGCTGAAGGAGGAGCTGGCCAAGGCTCGGTTGGAAGCGGAGGACGCTCGGAAGAGGGTCGAGAAGATCAAGGCCAAACACCTTAGGAAGGTGAAGAGGGTGAAGAAGGCCGTGCAGGAGGAGGCCGCGCTGCACATGCTCCAGAACATGGTGGATGCCTACGGCCGAGCCCTGCAACATGTGGTCGCCAAGAACCCGGGCTTCGACACGTCCTCCTACAACTTTTACGACCTCGTGGAAGGGGAGGAGGGTGTCCCCGAGGGGTTGCTCGACCCCGAGGGGGAGACGGAACCCGTCGAGGACCCGTGGAAGGCCGAGGCCGAGGAGGAAGAGGAGGACGACTCCGAGGAGGAGAGCAGGAGCGAAGGCGGAGGCGGGGCGAGGGCGAGGACAAGGCCGAGGGGTCGACGGACCCGAACGACAAAAAGGTCGACCCCTGACTCGGTTGTCTTTTTTCTTTTTTGTTTTTGTAAGCCTAACTGCGGACTGGCCACCGCTGTTGTAGAACTCTTTGAATCTTGAATGAAAAAATGTTTTGTTTGGCCAGAATTTGTCCAAGTGTTGAGTCTCGGACTTAGTGTCTGATTTGGCGTAAATTTCTTCAAGTGTTGGGCCTCGGATTTATCTCTGCTTTTCAGGTGAGATTCGGTCCGATCACGGAGGTTGTATACCTTCGGAAGGAGCTGGCGAAAACGAAGGACGAGCTCTTTCAGAGCCGGTATAATCGATTTCTCCTGCTCGGCAGGCTGGAGGAGACGAAGGCAGCTCTGTGGAGGTATTGTCGCGAGCTGTGGCAACTACGGAAGCACTCCCCGGCTCCTTGTCCCGAAGGCGAAGTCGAGAGTCTCCGTAGAGAGCTCGGTGCCGCCGAGTAGAAGATCGACGATCTCTTGGCTGAGGTCCAATACTTGGAGTTAGCGGAGAAAGAACGTTCGGCGGAGGGAGAGAAGCTGACTTCCGAACTGGAGAAAGCATCAACCGAGCGCAAGAGGCTATCGGCCGAAGTCGACAGGCTCAGAAGGATCACAATAGATAGGGGGATTGAGGTCACCCATTACCGACGGCTTGCGACTGATAGTGCCAATGCCTCGGGCTCGTTGAGGGCCCCTCGACCGAAGAAGTTGGCGAAGGACGACGTCTTGAGGGATAGAATTATTGAACTGGAGGAGGAGATCGCGTCGCTCAAGCCCGTGCCGGAGAGAGCTAATGTCCGCAGCATGTCGTGCACTCGCGAGGAGAGCGAGAGGGGGATTACGTTTTACGAACTTGCGACGCGCTCGCCTATGACCAGGCGGAGTCCGGCCGATGCTCAAAGTAGCGCGGCTGTCTCGTCGAGCCGAGTGTTGGACTTCGAACCATCGGTATAGTTCAACAGTTGTGGGAGCAATTCCGAACGGCGATCTACCCCTGATTCGTCCGGAGACGAGCCGAGGAGGTAAAGTCGAGCCGAGTGTTGGACTCCAAACCATCAGTATAGTTCAACGGCTGTGGGAGCAATTCCGAACGGCGATCTACCCCTGGTTCGTCCGGAGACGAGCCGAGGAGGTAAAGTCGAGCCGAGTGTTGGACTCCGAACCATCGGTATAGTTCAACGGTTGTGGGAGCAATTCTGAACGGCGATCTACCCCTGGTTCGTCCGGAGACGAGCCGAGGAGGTAAAGTCGAGCCGAGTGTTGGACTCCGAACCATCGGTATAGTTCAACGGTTGTGGGAGCAATTCCGAACGGCGATCTACCCCTGGTTCGTCCGGAGACGAGCCGAGGAGGTAAAGTCGAGCCGAGTGTTGGACTCCGAACCATCGGTATAGTTCAACGGTTGTGGGAGCAATTCCGAACGGCGATCTACCCCTGGTTCGTCCGGGGACGAGCCGAGGAGGTAAAGTCGAGCCGAGTGTTGGACTCCGAACCATCGGTATAGTTCAACGGTTGTGGGAGCAATTCCGAACGGCAATCTACCCCTGGTTCGTCCGGAGACGAGCCGAGGAGGTAAAGTCGAGCTGAGTGTTGGACTCCGAACCATCGGTATAGTTCAACGGCTGTGGGAGTAGTTCGGAACGGCGGTCTACCTCTGTTCCGTCCGGAGACGAACTGAGGGATGAGGCCGAGCTGAACGTGGACTCCGAACCATTGGTTGGAATCACAATATAAAAGGCAGGTGATAAGAGGGGAGAAAAACATGCGGATTCACAAACATAATAGAGCTTTCTTTATTGATTTTTAACGGCGAACCGTTTTACATAGTACAATTTGTGAAAAAATGAGTTACAAGTCGGAGGACTGGAATGGCTCGATACTCCATGTTACTCAGAGCGGCGCCGGAGCGCTTTCTTGGTATTTCAGGAGGTGGTCGGCATTCCAGGTCCTCGGAAGCTCTCTGCCCTCTAGGTCTTCGAGGCGATATGTTCCGGGCCGAACTACCTTTGTGATCCTGTACGGCCCTTCCCAGTTCGGAGCGAGCTTGCTCTTCTGACTGGAGAGGGATATAGCTAGCTTTCTCAAGACCAAATCTCCTTGCTTAAGGTTGGCAGGCCGGACCTTCCTGTTGTACGCCAATTCAACTTTTCTTCGGTAGATCTGCTGCCGAATCGATGCCCTTTCTCTCAGCTCGTCTATCAAGTCCAATTCTGCTCTGAGGTCTCTGGCATTCTGTGCTTCGTCAAAGGCTGTGAGCCGAGGGGATGGTATTCTGACCTCAAGAGGTATCACAGCCTCGGACCCATAGGTGAGGTTGAAGGGGGACTCGCCTGTGGGGGTCCGTTTGCTCGTGCGGTAGTTCCATAGGACGTTAGGGAGTTGGTCGACCCATAAGCCTTTGGAACTTTTGTCGAGCCTTTTCTTGATACCTGCGAGGATCTGCCGATTGGCATTTTCTGCCTGTCCGTTCGACTGAGGATGGGAGACGGACGAGAAGCGCTGCTGAATGGCTAGGTCGTCGCATAGAGCTCGGAACGCTGCGCCTGTGAACTGAGTCCCGTTGTCCGTTACGAGGATCCGGGGGACTCCGAACCTGCATATGATGCTCTTCCAGAAAAACTGCACCACTTTGTTCTCGGTTATAGTGGCGAGGGGCTCGGCCTCGACCCACTTCGAGAAGTAGTCGATGGCTACGACCAAGAACCTGAGCTGACCTGGAGCTGGAGGGAAGGGCCCTAGTAAGTCCATGCCCCACATTGCGAAGGGGATGGGACTTGATAGGGAGGCGAGGTTGGCCTGAGGGAGGCGTCGGATGTTAGAGTGTCTCTGACAGGAACTGCATTGCCGAACGTGTCGCTCGACGTCTTGAAGAAGGGTCGGCCAGAAATACCCATAATTCAAAGCTTTTCGGGCCAAGGACCTAAATCCTGAGTGCGCCCCTCCGATGCCTTCGTGGAGCTCTCGCAGGGCATATTCGGCTTGATCCGGAGAGAGGCACCTTAAGTACGGTCGGCCGTCTATCTGAGAGAAAGAGCGTTTGTACAGGATACCCTCGATTAGGACAAACCGCTCGGCTCGGGTCCTAACTCGGCGAGCCTCTTTGGGATCCGAAGGCAGAACTCCATCCCTTAAGAATTCTATCAATGGCCTCATCCAATCGTCTTGTAGCATGACTGGCAACGACTCCGCCGGGGCGGGCGACTCATCTTCGATGCTCGGCTTGGAGAGGACTTCGATCAGCACGGTCTGTTCGAGACCTTGAAGTGAGGACGAAGCCAATTTGGAGAGGGCATCAGCCTGTGAGTTTTCTTCCCAAGGGACTCGTTCGATGGTGGCCTCTTCGAACCGGCTCAGGAGGTCCCGGACCTTGGCGAGGTACTTCGCCATTCGCTCGTCTCGGGCCTCATATTCGCCCGAGACCTGGTTCACGACTAGTTGGGAGTCACTGTGAATCCGAAGGCGTTGGGCTCCAGCACTTCGGGCGAGCCCGAGCCCGGCGATGAGGGCTTCGTACTCCGCCTCGTTGTTCGAGGCTTTGAAGTTCATGCGGATGGCGTACTGGAGGACGAAGTTGTCAGGGCCGTTCAGTATGATTCCGGCGCCGCTTCCTTCATTACAAGAGGATCCGTCCACAAAAACTGTCCAAATGGGGGGCCCATTCGGGACGTGGCCGACCTCGGGGATAGTGGATTCTACGATGAAGTCGGCGAGAGCTTGTGCCTTAATTGCCGTCCGAGGCTGATAAGAGATGTCGTGCTGACTTAGCTCAATGGACCACTTCATCAGCCGGCCCGAGGTCTCAGGCTTGTGGAGGATCTGCTTGAGGGGTTGGTCGGTGAGGACAACGACCGAGTGGGATTGAAAGTACGGCTGAAGTTTTCTTGCTGCCATGATCAGAGCGTAGGCTATCTTTTCTATCCTCGGATAGCGGAGCTCGGCGTCCCGGAGCACCTTGCTCACGTAGTAGATAGGCCTCTGGGCCCGGTCTTCCTCTCTCACTAAGACAGCACTTAAGGTCTGCTCGGAGGCGGCCAAGTAGACGAAGAGAGTCTCGCCCGGGACCGGTTTACTGAGCAGGGGGGGTTCACCAAATAGGCCTTCAGCTGGTCGAATGATTCCTGTTGTGGTTGGCCCCATTCAAAACCTTTGGCCCCCCGGAGTGCTTTGAAGAAGGGAAGGCACTTTTCCCCCGACTTCGAAAGGAACCGGCCGATAGCAGCGAGCCGGCCAGTGAGCTTTTGCACCTCTTTGACATTCCGAGGCGGAGCCATGTCTAATATGGCCTTAATCTTTTCGGGATTAGCTTCGATTCCTCGCTGGCTTACCATGAAGCCGAGGAATTTTCCCGAGGAGACACCGAACGCACACTTATTCGGGTTCAGCCGCATGCTGTGTTTCCTCAACATGCCAAAGGCCTCCTGGAGGTCGGCTACATGATCGGTGCCGCGGATGCTCTTGACGAGCATGTCGTCAACGTACACCTCCATGTTTCGACCGATCTGGTTCTGGAAGACCTTGTTGACGAGGCGCTGGTAGGTGGTGCCCGCGTTCTTCAGGCCGAACGGCATTACCCGGTAGCAGTAGAGGCCTTGGTCGGTGATGAAGGAGGTCTTCGGAATGTCCGGAGGGAACATTCGGATTTGATTGTACCCCGAGAAGGCATCCATGAAGCTGAGGAGCTCATGGCCCGAGGTGGTGTCGATAAGGGTGTCGATGTTCGGGAACGGGAAGGGATCCTTCGGACACGCCTTGTTCAGGTCGGTGAAGTCAATGCATATCCTCCACGAGCCATTGGACTTCTTGACCATTACAACGTTCGACAGCCACTCGGGATAATTTACCTCCTGTATGAACTTGGCCTTTAGAAGTTTATCAACCTCCTCCTTGATGGCCTGCTGTCGCTCGGGAGCGAACTTTCGCCTCTTCTGCTGAACCGGCCTGCACCCCGGTTCAACGCTTAAGCAATGGACGAGGAGCTCCTCGGAAATGCCGGGCATGTCCGCGGCTGACCATGCAAACAGGTCACGGTTGTCCCGGATGCATTTAATCAGGTCCGAACACAGTGCGGTCGGCAAGGATTTGCTGATGAGGAATTTCCGGCTCGGATCCTCGTCCGAGAAGAGCACTTCTTCTAATTCGTCCGCCGGTTCGGACGTCTGGCGGGCCTTCGGCTCGGGGATCTCCAGTGTCTCGAGCGAGAGCACTGGTCCCCCGGTGGAAGTCATGTAGCACTTCCGGGCTGTTTCCTGGCTTCCCCTGACTTCCCCTACTCCCGACCGAGTGGGGAACTTCATTTTCAAATGGTATGCCGAGGGGACAGCCTTCAGGGCGGCTAGGCCGGGGCGGCCTAGGATGACATTATATGCTGCTGGGACGTCGACGACCATGAAGTCCATCGGCTCGGTCCGGGTAGTAGGGTTGCTTCCCGCAGTAACGTCCAGGGTTATCACCCCTTCGACGGTTACCGGGACCCCCGTGAACCCGTGGAGAGTGTAACCGGCCGGCTTGAGACGATCTCGGGACAGGTGCAGGCCTCGGAAGGCCGAGAGGAAAAGGATATTGACCGAACTCCCGTTGTCCACCAAAATCCTCTGCACCTTGAAGTTGGCCATGCGGAGGTCGATGACGAGGGCATCGCAGTGGGGGGTTCGGACTCCTTCGAGGTCGGCATCGGAGAAAGACACAGGGACGCCGAGACCTTTCGGGGGAGGGGCACTATGGACCGAGTTGACCTCTCGGACAAAGGCCTTCCGGGAGGAATTAGAGGAGCCCCCCATGGGGCCTCCGTGGATCAAGTGCAGAACCCGTTCCTCCTCGAACTCGGGTGTCTCTTCGTGCCGCTCGGAGCGCTTGTTAGCCCCCCAAGGCAGAGGGGAGTTGCGATCTGTCCGATCGTTAGCCTTCACGAACTTGGCCAACTGCCCCCTTCGAATGAGGGCTTCAATCTCATCTCTCAAAGCCCGGCAGTCATTCGTGTCGTGCCCGTGGTCTCGGTGGTAACGACACCACTTATCTTTGTTCCTCCTCTTTGCCGGGGTGTGCATCCTCGGAGCTGGAGGGATGACTCCCTCCTTCTCCACCTCCATTAGGATAGTAGAGACATTAGTGGTGAGGGGAGTGAACTTTTCGAACCTCGGGGGAGGGCAGCGCTGGCCGCCGATGTCCTTTTGAGCCTTCTTGGACCCCTCTTCCCCCGTCGCCTTCCTCTTCGACCCTGCAGAGGGCCCCCCAAAGCTTGGAAGGGCTTCGGCCTCCTCTGCTCGGATGTACTTCTCGCACCTCAGGAGGAGGTCGGCGAAGTCATGCGGGGGCTTCTTGGCCAGGGATGATCGGAGGTTGGCGTTAAGGACGTTCGACTGGAACGCCACGGTGGCCACGGACTGGTCTAAGGAGGCAATAGACCTGACCTCTGCGGTGAATCTCTTCACATAATCCCGCAGCTTCTCTTCCCTTTCCTGCCGCAGGTTCAGTAGGGAGAGACTTGTCTTCTCAGCTCGCCGGCTACTCACGAAGTGAGTTATGAACAGCGTCTCGAACTGCTCGAATGAGAAGATGGATGAGGGGGCGAGCCTGGAATACCATTCCCGAGCCGACCCTTTGAGTGTGGCAGGGAAGGTCCTGCAGAGCACTGCATCGGAAGCTTGGTGGATCAGCATCAGGGTCTTGAAGCTTTCGACGTGATCGACCGGGTCGGATTCCCCTGAGTATGTTTCAAACTGTGGCAGTTTGAAACTCCTCGGTATGTGGGCCTCCATGATCGACCGTGAGAAGGGGGGTCGGCTGGGACGGAAGGTTCCTGCTCGGGACTCTTCCTCCCTGTCCATGCGGCCGATACGCCTTTCCACCTCATGGAGACGGCAGATGAGGGCATCGTCCCTCCGCTGGTGATCGTATGACCCCCCGGACTCCTCTTCATAGGAAGGGGAGCGTGGATTGCGGCACCGGTAGTCCTGGGACCGGCGAGGGCTTTGTTCCCGCTGCTGGCGGCTGGGAGCCGGGGAAGGGCTCCGCGTTCGGCGCCGAGGACTGGGATCCCTGGGGGGCGTCGGAGCCCTCTGAGCATTCTGGACGTTCTGCCGAAGATTGAGAGCCTGCAGAACGGTCTCCTGAAACTGGAGGAATTCGGCTCGACTGATAGGCACATCTCGGTCCCTCGGATGACGCCGATCCCCGGGGGAACGGGACCTCCTCCTTCGGCGCTCGGGGGGACGCTGCTCGGCCTCTACGGTCCGGAGACCTTCTGCCATCCCGACGACGTGGGGACCGCCCACCTTGACGCTGGCGGGAGGCTCCCTCTCGGGCCTGCCTCTCGTCGAGATGGGTTCGAAGGTCGTCGTGCTTGTGGCGGTTCAGAAGTGTGATGCGGAGGTCGGGATGATGAGAAGCCATTGAGTCCGAGGACCCATTATGGATCGAGACATGGCCCGGATTGAGGGGCTGCTTCTCCTTCCGACCGTTATGACCGGACGGACCATTGTTGGGCTGCTGCTTGGGATGAGGAGGTGGGACCTGCTGGGTCGGCGGAGGGAGGTCGGACTGAGGAATGGGATTGACTGGGGCTTCATTCGCCGGGTTGGCGAGGTTGCCCACACGGTTCGACCCTCTGGATCTGACCTTCTTCGGCGGCATGACTGCAGAGGACGACGGAGAACGGGCTGAGGCTGTTCGTGTGGCTTTTTCCCACAGACGGCGCCAATCTGTTACTGCTGATTTCGGTGTGGGGGTAAACAGATAGAATTTGTAAGTCCGAGAAAAACCTGAACAGTTGACTCAGCCTTCTTGCTCCCGTCGCAACCTGCAAGGAAGTGCGAGACACCGGGGTTGATTCCGGTGACGCACCCTCCGACGCTCTTGTCAGTAATCAGAAAAAGATTAAGAAAGAGCTTAAGTGGTGAAGAAGTGATTAACCTGGTCTTGGTGGTAGAGGGGTTGTATTTATAGTCGCCTTTGGAACGGTTAGGGTCCTGATTTCCTGCCTAACAGTCAGGAGGAAAATCCTCCTATTCTGTTTTGGGAAGTCAGGCCCTGATTCCCTGGTGAGAGTCAATCAGGCTTATTGATTTGATTTAATCAAATCAGTGGCCTTGATTCTCCTCTTGGTGAACCGGGCTTGTATCGGGTCGGGACCCGTGCCCAGTTGAAGTGGATCTATTCGCGGGTGGTTGGTTCTGTGAGAAGGAGGCCCAATACCCGTTTTGGATCCATCTGTATGTGAAATTACCTTTTTACCCCCACGCTTCAAGATTCGTGCTCGATCTGGACGGTCCCGATTCAACCCCATTTTTAGCCATATCACCATGAAAAATGAATTTGAGATGAGTCACATGGGTGAACTCAATTATTTCCTTGGACTTCAAATTAAACAGTCCTCAAATGGCATATTTATCAATCAAGGCAAATATGCAAAGGAACTACTCAAACGTTTTAACATGGATAGTACTAGTAGTAAATCCACACCTATGGCTACTACTACTACTCTTGACAAAGATTTATTAGATAAGAGTGTTGATCAAAAACTCTATCGAGGTATAATTGGTTCACTCTTATATATTACTGCAAGTAGACCAAATATTATGTGCAGCATATGTTTATGTGCTAGGTATCAATCTAGTCCTAAAGAGTCTCATTTAAAAGCAGTGAAACGAATTTTAAGATATATTAGAGGCACATCTGAATATGGTTTATTTTATCCACTGATGTTGATATTTGCAAGTGTACAAAATCGCACAAGTAATATAGATAGATGAGTAGAGTGTCGAACCCACAGGGACTAGATATTTTACTGAGTATCGATATCGCTAGATAAATCACTATTTGGAAGGTCGAATTTTGTAAATAATAAAACAACTAAATTAACTTAATCTAATTAACTAACTAAATTGGTGAAGAGGGAGAGGGCTGTGAAACTATGAAGCTCTTGTACTTTGTTTAATGGTAAAATTAGTTCTAGGGCTCTTGGTTCACCTCGTTTATCACACACACAAATTATAATTCCTTATAAATAAAAATATTATCTTTCCCAATTGTCGACCAAAATCCTAAAGATATTAACCACTCTATCAACGTAGTCTAAAAATTATTCTCAATTAATCATTCGTCTATCCACCAAATTATTAATTGAGAAATTGGATTTCTTAACGGCCACGTCCTCCAATATACGGTCTTAATTTTTATTAATCACAAATTACCTGTTCGGTCTCTTTATGATTTGAAAAATCATACAAATGTCTATCCACCATGTTGTACGCATAAATAATAAAAATTAAAACACAATCAGGAAAAATAGAATAATAATAAGGAATTAAAATTTGTGTTCTACAAAACTTGGCTACACCTTAGCCTCTAGAACAATAAATTCAGTTCATATTTGTTTGGGATTGCATAAAAAAATATAGAGAAGAAAAGATACAAAAGAATACAAAATTTAATTCAAACCCCTTTTCTGTCTCAAAAGTCGGAGCTAAAAGTGTTGCTGTCACGCGCCGTCAATCAACGCATCAGTCTGTCACACTGCCGTTGTCGGGCCGCGTGTCCTAAATCCAGAGGCGCCAGGTCAGCTTTCCGTACCCTGCGCCGAGTCGGAACGAGTGGTCACGTGCGGTCGCGTGCGCCAGTCGTTTCGATGCCACGTCAGCCAAAGGGCAGCGCCTGCTGCTGCTTCTTGGCTTCAAATTCCGCACTGCACGTGCACCAGGGAAGAGGAAGAGGTCGCCACGTCAGCGTCCACTACGCAGCCGAACGTGCTGCAGCTCTCTCCCTCTCTCTTTGTTTTGATCCTTGCGCCAGAAGACAGAGAAAGAGAATCTCTCTCTTACTTCTTTTTTTTTTAATTTTCTATTTAATTGAACTATTGATTAGCCGTCACCTCCTACCTTTATTCTCTCTCCATTGGTTTGTATTTATAGAGAACGGGGAAAGAGAATTAGGGTTGCGCTTTTTGCAGAAAAGTCCACACTCTTTCTTTATTTTCTTCCTTTAATTGATCTGAATTTATTTATTTCTCTTTCTTTCTTATCTGCCTTTTCTGCCCACTACGTGCTTCTGCATACACAAAATAATACATGAAATTAGGATTTTTAAATAAAATAAATTTAATTAGTTTAAAATTAATTAAACTAACTATAAATCATATTAGCGTATAAAAATCCTTTTAAAAATTATTTGTCGCACTTTTAAGTCAACAAAACAATAAAAATTGATAAATCTATTATTTTACTCTGTTTGTTGATTTTTTTCCACAATTCTTTACTTTTTGCATCAAAAATATTATTTCTTCAAAAATAATTAATTAAATGAAATCTTATAGAAATATGATGAATTATAGACAATATCAGCGAAAACAAGCAATTTTAATTGGTAAATGAGTACAAATATTTGCATATAAATTAGACACATCATCCACGCACCGATAATTTTTAACTTTTGTCATATAGCGATGCCGATTTTGCTGGAAGCAAAACTGATCGCAAGAGTACTAGTGGTACATGTCACTTTTTGGGACATTCCCTAGTATCTTGGTGCAGTAAAAAGCAAAACTCCGTATCCCTATCAACTACAGAAGCTGAGTATATCGCTGCAAGTTTGGCATGTGCACAAATTTTATGGATGAAACAAACCTTATTAGATTATGGTATTTCATTTGAGAAACCCTCAATTATGTGTGATAATACCAGTGCAATTAATTTATCTAAAAATCCGATTCAACATTCACGTACGAAACATATTGATATTCGATATCATTTTCTACGTGATCATATTTTAAAAGGAGATATATCTTTAGATTTTATCTCTACTGATAAACAAGTAGCAGATATATTTACCAAGCCCCTTAAAGAAGATACTTTCATTAAATTAAGGAGAGAACTTGGAATTTGTGATTTTATTGATATTTGCTGAAAATTGTTACTGTTAAGTCGACTGTATTCTTGAGTAAGTCGACTGTACTGTTTTTTTTTAAAATATATCAATTTTTTTATCAGACCAATCGCCTGGTTCCTATACCAGTCGACTGATTAGTAGACATAAATTTTTTTATTTTCTTCTCAACTCAGTCGACTGATATACCCTACCAGTCGACTGTCGCGAGCTCAATCGTCTTCAGCGACTATTCATCGCATCTTTTGAGATGGAATTCACCTCTCTTTTCACCCGTGATCTCTAATCTCTACCGTCGATTTCTTCTCTCTTTGATCTCAGCCGTTTATTCGCAGTTAAAACCCCTTCACCAGCCGTTTCTCACCCTTACCGATCTCAAATTTTTTACCCAAATTTCAAAACCCTAGTTTTTGAAGAAGAAAGTGGTCGACTCTCAGATTGCTGCTGGTGCTTGCCCCTGGTCTAAACTTTCCTTTTCTTAGGTAAAATCCTTTCCCCTCTTTTTTCATGGCACCTAAAAGATCTAAACGATCTCATGAGGGTAGTTCTTCTTCTCAAGACTACACTCAATATCTCTTGAGTCCCGATCTTATTGATCGATGGTATCTTTTTTGTACCATTACAATCTTCCCTGGAAGATTTGTTAACTTTAATGACCTTGATCGTTTCAATCTCATTCCCCTGTTCCAAAATAGTAGTCTTTATGATTTTCTATCTTTATCAAACCAACCCAATTACTATCCCCAACTCATCTATTTGTTTTACACAAATATGAGAGTTGTACAAAAACCAGATGGGGATGTTTTAATCCGTTCGTCTGTGAAGAATGTTAAAATGACACTCACACTGACTAGGATTAATCAAATATTGGGTATTGATGATGGGGGATTCCCTCTTGATGAAATTCTTTTAGATGATGCTTCTATTTTATCTAAAATTTTCTTACCTAATCATGGCCCTCCAATGACAAGCAAGAATATTAAACCAATTGCTAAGCTTATAGGTAGAATATTAGCCTATAACATCCTTCCCAAAAAGGGTAGTTATGACCAATATTCTATAGAATTACAAAAAGCTATGTATGCAATTTTTGGTAAAATTGCTGTTAATTGGGGTCAAGTCATCTTTTCTAAACTTAATCAAGACCACACTCACTTTCTACCTTTTGGAGGTCTTCTTACTAGAGTCTTTATAGCTTTTGGTGTTGATCTCGATTCCGAGACCAATATTGTTACTCGTTATGAGTGTTTCGATCGTGCTAGTTTGGCACGTATGAAACTTCTTGATGCTCCTACTAGATCACCCCCTAGGTCTCCTCCTCTTTCTCAAGCTCCTTTAGGTTCTACTTCTAGACCTTCTACCTCTACTTATCCACTTCTTCAAGCCAATTATGATGATCCCTGTACCTTATATGACTGTGTTTCCTATCTAATGAAGCATTCAGCTACTGTAGATACCCAACTCCATAACCTAGATTCCAAACTGGACCACATTGATTCTAAACTTGACAACCTCACTCATCTCTTCAACTCTCAATTTCATCCTCCTTCTCAAGATGACGATGACGACTCCGATGACGAAGATTGAAGACTTTTTATTTTCTTTTCTATTATGTAATTTTCTTCCTTAATGCACTTATTTATGTATCGGACTTTATCTTAGTTTCCTTTTAATGCAAAAGTTTGTTATTTTGTGCTTTTTGATGATAACAAAGGGGGAGAAATATCTGTGTTATAGTGTTATATCTGTGTTATTTATGTCTGTGTTATTTATGTTTTGATATCCTCTCATTGTTCTATTTCTGGGTATTAGAGAAATCTCTGGTCAGTCGACTGCCCAACAGTATACAGTCGACTACTGCTAGCTACTGCATCTGTACTTATTTTCTGGTTATGATTTTTCTAAGAATGGTTTCCTGATCAGTCGCCTGCCATTTTTGATCAGTCTCTGATACATATATTTTTTTTTTTGACAATGCATTTTGTGTTTTTATAAGGGGGAGCATGTCTTAACTATGCTTGTATATTATCTCTTATTATCAGCTATTGTGTTGTCATCATCAAAAAGGGGGAGAATGTTGATTCTTGATTTTGATGATCACAACACAGTGCAACATGTGTCTATGTTATACAGCTAACATTTCAGGTTGTACTACAAAAGACTATTCTAGCTGAACAAATGAACAAGCTCAAAAGGATACAGATAAAGACTTTACTCAGACAAGATCCAAGACTTCACTCAAGACAAGACTCAAGACTCAAGACCTTTAGCTCAATTGTGTCAAATTATAGTGTCTTGTAAAAACAAATGTATTTTTACTTTTTTGTTGAGTCTTAGTCTGATGTAAAGCCTTGTCACACACACACACACTCAAAATTTCATAATGTGTGTCTCTTAAAAACCCCCCAAAAAGAGTCAAAACAGTTTGAAGAAATTTAACTTTTGAGTACCAGTCGACTTAAGCTTCTACCAGTCGACTGATAGTACAAAACTATTTAAATTTATTTAAACTCTGATCAGTCGACTCATATGGCAACCCAGTCGACTGTTCGAGAGCTTTTGACCGTTTTCTGTTTTTCAAAATCGAATTTTTTCAAACTCAAAAGCTTAGATCCGTTGGTTGAAAGTTGAGTAACTGTCTCCCAACGTTCAGGAGATCAAACTCTTTAAGTAGAGTTCAGATCTCATTGAAAAGATCTACAGAATTCTCTCTTTGAAAATCCGAGCATTCCTTGTGAAAAAAGTTCTAAGTGATTTTTTGAGAAATAAAGCTTTCAAGATCATACTCTCTGGTTCTCTACACTCAGTCCAGTATAGCAACGAATTCGCTCTAGACTGAGTATAGAAGTCGACCTATTCTTTTAGCCACGTGCATCAACACATACACCAACAAGGCTATAGGTTGACTGTAAAGTATTCTTTTTTCTCTTGCTCTCGGTTGGAGAGTGTTTTTGACTCTAGGTTGTAGAGTCGGTGTTGTTTCACTCTTGGTAGTAGAGTGGGTCGGCTTTCTCTGGTTGAGAGAAAGGACTACGGGTTAGACAAGGTTGTTGTCGTAACGCCGTAGGGTATTCTTGTAATCTTTTTCAAGAATAGTGGAAATCTCAAGCGGGTTGCTTGGGGACTGGATGTAGGTCGGGAGGACCGAACCAGGATATATCTTGTGTACTCTGTGATTGATTGTCTTGTGTTTGCATTTACTTTTGTTTATTTAAGTTCTGCAAAAAGTTTCTGGACAGTCGACTCCTTGCTCTATCAGTCGACTGGTCAGTGTCGTTTGTAGTTGTAAGTTTCATTGTGCCTTCAGTCGTCTGTCTTATTCATCAGTCGACTGCACAGAGTTATTGTTTTAATTTATTTTGATTATATCAGTCGACTGGTTCATAACCAAGTCGACTGCACCGAGAAAAATTTCCGCAGTTTTTATTAAACACTATTCACCCCCCCTCTAGTATTTGTTGTCTCGCCTACAGGATCCAACATAGTTCACAGTTTTCGGCCACTTGCGTGAGAATATTTATTTCCCTCATTTAGTGGCTACTGTACACTGTTTTCGATCACTTTCATCAGATTTCTTATTTTACTATTTTGGCCTTATTTTGTGGGTTATAGACCACAGTTTGCAGTCGTTTTCGTGAAATTTTGTCTCTGACCGCTTTAGCCTCTTGTGTGGGCTATATAGTCCACTGTTTTTGGGCACTTTCATGAGAATTTTTATTTCCCTCATTTTGTGGGCTATAGTACACTGTTTTCGATCACTTTCATGAGAATTTGTATTTTACTGTTTTGGCCTGATTTAATGGGTTGTAGTCCACAGTTTCTGGTCGTTTTCAAGCAATTTTGTATTAGAATGTTTTATCCTCATTTGTATAGTCCACAGTTTTCGGCCTCATTTGTATTTTGCTGTTTTGGCCTCATTTTGTGGGTTATAGTGCACATTTCCCATTCGTTTTCGTGAAATTTTTTATTTGATTGTTTTAGCCTCGTTGGTGGGCTATAGTCCACAGTTTTCGACCACTTTCGTGAGAATTTTTGTCATAATTCTTTACTGAAAACATGAAGGGAGATATAAAAGTCATTTTTGTCAATATTTTGTATTTGACCGTTTTAGCCTCATTGGTGGGCTATAGTCCACTGTTTTAGCCTTATTGGTTGAAAACATAATTCTTTACTGAACATCATGCAGTTTGGTATATTTCGATTGGTTTCGAAAGCATGAAGGGAGATATAAAGTCAATAATTAATTCCACAAAAAAATGAGATTGATCCCAGTCATGTCTAAACATACTCAGCAAACTATAGAGTTCAAATTATACCTTTAATATAAGTTTTAAAATAATATATCATACAGAATACAAATAGTTCAGATTCTAGAATATACGATATGACTGCAGTAAAACAGCAATAACTCATACATCAAAACTCAGAATTCAGATCCGTCGAAAGTTTTGGAAACTAGAAAACAAAGGCTATAATTCATGTTCACAAATTTATTTATTTTGCTGTTGTTAACAGGGTCGAAGTTACTGTACAAAATAGGGCAGCAGTAAAACAATAATTCTTTTAGGCATTTTATCAAATAAGTTGACTACAAACCGTCCAATCTAAATGTTATACAAGGCATGGTATATGTGGGTTACTCAAATCAGCATGGTATGTGATTAAATGTTTTATAATGAGATCATACATGCAACAAACATCTATGTAACTGCCATCTACAACATACGGTGTGCCCCAAACAATATACAGTCAAAGTGTCATCAAATCTAATTGTTTCATGCAAAGGGTGTCAATTATTGTAACTACTCATGATCAAGAGGTGATGTCAACGGTTAAACTAGCAATATGGATCATCATGAGAGTACACACATTTTCATACTAGACTACTTACGGTATTAACTTGTATGACAAAAGGAACACATACAAGCTACTTGCCTGTAATGAAGACGACGGAAATGAAGATGAAGATAGAACAACGTGAACGGATTCCGAACAACGAACACAACGAACGAAAGATGAGAATCACACCACCGAAACACGTGCACGAGACGACACGCACACACACAAGAGACAACAGCCAACAACAGCAACATTGGCGGCAACAACCACTAGGGAAGACGACGGCGTGGCGGCTAGGGACACCGACAGCAGCGGCTAGGGATGCGGCGGTGTGCTCGAACAAGACGACGGCAGCAAGGGCTCGGCCTGGGGTGTTGTTGACCACAGATAAGTCGACAACAACGGAGAGGGAAGAGGACAGGGGGGTGCGGTGGTGGGTGTCGCCGGCGTCGGGGGTAGTTGACGACAACAAAGGAGAGTGGGAGATCGGAAGTGGGTTGAGAGAGGGAGACAGTTAGGGGATAGAGAAAGATAATTAGGGTTTGTAATTAGGGTTAGGGAGTATTTAAGGGGATTATATAGAGTCAAACTGGGTTAGGGTGAACTGGGTAGTATTCAGTAGGAAGAAAAGAATCTAATAAGAGACAAATAGGCCAAGAAATAGGTTTAAACAATAGACGAGATCATGAACCAATTGTAGATCAAATAAATGAGAACATCAGGCTGAATCAAACAGAGAATGAATCACAAGGAGAACAACAAATAATACAAAAGAATGGAAAATAAACTAAAATAAAATAAAAAATAAAATAGAATCCAGAATTTTATTAAATAAAATCAGAAATAGGAAAATAGGGGTTACAATTTTTATTTCCTTCATTTTGGGAGCTATAGTACACTGTTTTCGATCACTTTCTTGAGATTTCGTATTTTACTGTTTTTGCCTCATTTTGTGGGTTATAGTCCATACTTTCCGACTGTTTTTGTGAAATTTTGTATTTGATTGTTTTATCCTTATTTGTATGCTATAGTCCACAGTTTTTGGCCACTTTCTTGATATATTTTATTTCCGTCATTTTGTGGGCTATAGTACACTGTTTTCGATCACTTTCATGAGATTCTGTATTTTACTATTTTGACCTTATTTGGTGAGTTATATAGTCCACAGTTTCCGGTCGGGTTCGTGAAATTTTGTATTTGGCTGTTTTAGCCTCATTTGTGGGCTATAGTCTACAGTTTACTGCCACTTTCGTGAGATTTTTTCTTTCCCTCATTTTGTGGGCTAAAGTAAACAGTTTTTGATCACTTTCATGAGATTCGTATTTTAATGTTTAGGCTTCATTTTGTGGGTTATAGTCTATAGTTTCCGACCGTTTTCGTGAAATTTTGTATTTGACAGTTTTACCCTCATTTCTAGGCGATTGTCCACAGTTTTCGGCCACTGTCGTGAGGATTTTTATTTCCCTCATTCTGTGGGCGAACACTTTCATGAGATTTCGTATTTCACTGTTTTGGCCTCATTTTGTGGGTTAAGTACACGGTTTCCATTCATTTTCGTGAAATTTTGTATTTGACAGTTTTAGCCTCATTGATGGGCTATAGTCCACAGTTTTCGGCCACTTTCGTAAGAATTTTTATTTTCCTCATTTTGTGGGCTATCGTACACTGTTTTCGATCACTTTCTTCAGTTTTCGCATTTTACTATTTTGGCCTCATTTGTGGGTTGTAGTCCACAGTTTTCATTCGTTTTCGTGAAATTTTGTATTTAACGGTTTTAGCCTCATTTCTGGGCTATAGTCAACAGTTTTCGGGCACTTTCGTGAGAATTTTGATTTACCTCATTTTGTGGGCTACAACACACTATTTTCGATCACTTTCATGTGATTTCATATTTTACTGTTTTGACCTAATTTTGTGGGTTATAGTCCACAGTTTCCATTCGTTTTCGTGAAATTTTGTATTTGACTGTTTTAGCCTCATTGGTGGGCTATAGTCCACAGTTTTCAGCCACTTTCATGAAATTTTTTATTTCCCTCGTTTTGTAGGCTGTATAGTACACTATTTTCAATCACTTTCTTGAGATTCGTATTTTACTATATTGGCCTCATTTTGTGGGTTATATAGTCCACAGTTTCCGACCATTTTTGTGAAATTTTTGTATTTAACCGTTTTACCCTCATTTGTGGGCTATAGTCCACAGTTTTCGGTCACTGTCGTGAGAATTTTTATTTCCCTCATTTTGTGGGTTATAGTACACTATTTTCGATCACTTTAATGAGAATTCATATTTTATAGCTTTGGCCTCATTTTAGGGGTTATAATCCACAGTTTCCATTCGTTTTTGTCAAAATTTTGTATTTGACTGTTTTAGCCTTATTGGTGGGCTATAGTCCACAGTTTTACGCCACTTTCGTGAGAATTTTTATTTTCCTCATGTTGTAGGCTATGGTACACTATTTTCGATCACTTTCTTGAGATTTCATATTTTACTGTTTTGGCCTCATTTTGTGGGTTATAAGTCCACAGTTTTCAGACACTTTCGTGATATTTTTTATTTTCCTGATTTTGTGCGCTATAGTACACTGTTTTTGATCATTTTCATGAGATTTTGTATTTTACTGTTTTAGCCTTATTTTGTGGGTTATAGTCCACAGTTTCCGGTCGTTTTTTGCGAAATTTTGTATATGACTGTTTTAGCCTCATTTGTGGGCTAATTTAGTCCACAGTTTTTTGGCACTTTCGTGAGAATTTTTATTTCCCATATTTTGTGGGCAATAGTACACTATTTTCAATCACTTTCATGAGATTTCGTATTTTACTGTTTTGGCCTCATTTTGTGGGTAGTTTCCGATCGTTTTCGTGTAATTTTGTAATTGACTGTTATACCCTCATTTGTGGGCTATTGTCACAGTTTTCGGCCATTGTCGTGAGAATTTTGATTTCTCTCATTCTGTGGGCTATAGTACAATATTTTTTTTGCACTTTCTTGAGATTTCGTATTTTACTGGTTTGGCCTTATTTAGTGGGTTATAGTCCACAATTTCCAGTCGTTTTCGTGAAATTTTGTATTTGATTGTTTTAGCCTCATTTGTGGGCTATAGTCCACAGTTTACTACCACTTTCGTGAGATTTTTTATTTTCCTCATTTTGTGGGCTATAGTACAGTTTTCGATCACTTTCATGAGGCTTTGTATTTTGCTGTTTTGGCCTCATCTTGTGGGTTATAGTCTACAGTTTCCGGCCATTTTCGTAAAATTTAGTATTTGACTTTTTTAGCCTCATTTGTGGGCTATAGTCCACTGTTTTCGGCCACTTTCATGATATTTTTTATTTCTCTCATTTAGTGGGCAATAGTACACAGTTTTTGATCACTTTCGTAAGATTTTTTATTTTATGGTTTTGGCCTCATTTTGTGGGTTACAGTCCACATTTTTCGGTTTTTTTCGTGAAATTTTGAATTTGACTGTTTTAGCCTTATTTGTGGGCTATAGTCCACAATTTACTGCCATTTTTGTGAGACTTTTTATTTCTCTCATTGTGTGCGCTATAGTACACTGTTTTCGATCACTTTCATCAGATTTCGTATTTTACTGTTTTGGCCTCATTTTGTGGGTTATAGTCGACAGTTTTCGGCCATTTTCGTAAAATTTTGTATTTGACTGTTTTAGCCTCATTTGGGGCTATAGTCCTCTGTTTTCGGGCCGTTTAGTGAAAATTTTTATTTCCCTCATTTTTTTTGGGCTATATATAGTACACTATTTTCGATCACTTTCATGAGATTTCGTATTTTACTGTTTTTGCCTCATTTTGTGGGTTATAGTCCACTATTTACGGTAGTTTTCGTGAAATTATGTATTTGACTGTTTTACCCTAATTTGGGGGTTATTGTCCACAGGTTTCGGCCATTGTCGTGGGAATTTTTATTTCCCTCATTCTGTGGGCTATAGTACACTATTTTCGATCAGTTTAATGAGATTTCGTATTTTACTGTTTTGGCCTCATTTTGTGGGTTATGGTCCACAGTTTCCATTCGTTTTCGTGAAATTTTGTGTTTTACTGTTTTGGGCTCATTGATGGGCTATAGTCCACAGTTTTCGGCCATTTTCGTGAGAATTTTTGTTTCCCTCATTTTGTGGGCATACAATGTTTTTGATCTCTTTTGTGAGAATTTTGATTTCCCTAATTTTGTGGGCTATAGTACACTGTTTTCGATCACGTTCATGAGATTTTGTATTTTACTGTTTTGGCCTCATTTTGTCGGTTATAGCCCACAGTTTCCGGTCGTTTTCGTGAAGTTTTGTATTTGACTGTTTTATCCTCATTTGTTTGCTATAGTCCACAGTTTTCGGGCACTTTCTTGATAATTTTTACGTCCCTCATTTTTTTGGGCTATAGAACACTGTTTTCGATCACTTTCATGAGATTTTTTATTTTTCGGTTTTGGCCTCATTTTGTGGGTTATAGTCCACATTTTTCGTCCTATTTCGTAAAATTTTGTATTTGACTATTTTAGCCTCATTTGTGGGCTATAGTCCACAGTTTATTGCCATTTTCGTGAGACTTTTTATTTCTCTCATTTTGTGCGCTATAGTACACTGTTTTCGATCAATTTAATGAGATTTCGTATTTTACTATTTTGGCCTCATTTTGTGGGTTATAGTCGACAGTTTCTGGCCTTTTTCGTGAAATTTTGTATTTAACTGTTTTGGCCTCATTTGTGGGCTATAATCCCCAATTTTCGGGCAATTTCATGAAAAATTTTATTTCCCTCATTTTTGTGGGCTAGTACACTATTTTCGATCACTTTCATGAGATTTCGTATTTTACTGTTTTGGCCTCATTTTGTGGGTTATAGTCCACAGTTTACGGGCATTTTCGTGAAATTTTGTCACGCGTCGCTTTCCAAAAATACGGAATACGAGTACGTGACAATGGCCTAGCGAATGACTAACGTCACCCATAAGCTGTTATCCGATCAACTCAACAATATAATCAATACAGAACAATTGCGCAAGCAATAATAACAATCTCATGAACAATAATACTTGGAATTAAGTAATAAAAATATCCAAATAAAATAATAATAATCCAACGTCTGGAAACAAATTATAATATTCGGGTCATAAGCCCCAAACAATAATAATCCAGTACAAAAATAATAACACGTCTCAATACGTTAAGTTTATTAAAGCAATAAGCAATTTAGAAAGCAGAAATCTTCAGACTGTTGTTCTCCGACTCCAGCAGGCAACTGTTCTCCAAAATCTGCAATTTAATAAATTGCAGGAAGAAGAAAAGAAAACAAAATGTCCGTCAATGCAAGTTACGGGCCGCTTGTAGTGCAGGCACAAGTACATGGAAAAAAGGATAACGAATAACATGGAATAGGCATGATAACAAAATATAACAACTAGCATGGCAAGATAAACAAGTGTAAGTAGCATGTAATAAGTGTCGGGTGAACAATATTGTGTAATATTCGATATCAATAGGAACAATGATAAACAATTTGCAATGTCGATGTTGTGTTAATCCTTAAGTCTATTATTCATTTTAATCCTAACTAATGCATGTACTACTGTGTCCCACGTGTTCCGTACCACAGGTTCGATGCATAGAATCAATTTTGTTTAGACTTAGTAGTGGGCTCTATAGTTCATGTACTTGGGAAATGGTATAAATATTTCTCTTCATTATTCAGTTATGCAGTCATTCAGTTATTCAGTATCGGTGTCCATGGAACAATATACAGTTATCCAATTATTCAGTCATTCAGTAATTGTAGGAAAACCACAAGCTCCCTTCCGAGTACAGTCTCTATATAGTCCACTACTTAGGTTAACCCTTAAACCCCGGCTTGTTAACAATTCATCAATTCAACAATACAATACAATATGCAATCATGAGACATGAGATGAACAATGATAACAATAGAAAAACAATAGGATGATAACATGAATTATGGTGTACTATATGTCCAAACAACATGGTATAGGGTATTTTTCAAGTATTCGACAAGTATAACACGAATAACACATCAAACACAGATATCTCAAGATAGCATGAACATGTACATCAAAAGTGGTCAACCCTAGGTTAATTCATGTCATATATGTCGTGAGGCAGCTATGGTCAAATCATCACAATAGAGACAATATCAACAAGGGGTTTCACACACGAATTGTCTCTAGAACCCAACTACACTACAACTGGTATTTAGTACTTGTATTTACAAAGAAATTTAATACAAGTTACTTGCCTTGTAAACGGTGAGTTTGAATACCAAGAATAACGAGATGAGAATCCCGAAGCAACGAACACAAATCCGCAACAACACGATCCCACGAACACACCATAAAACACGTGTGAACCACGTGTAAAAGAGAACCAAACAAACAACAGCACACAAAGAGACAGGCAGCAACACACAAGAGAGACAACAACATCAGTAAAGGAATAGCACGGCCAAGGGGGAGCATCGGTGGCGGCGAGCATCGGTGGCAGGGGCTGCGCGAACGGCGAGGCGACGTCGACGGGGTCGCGGCGGCGGCGCGACGGAACAGGGAGGAGGGAATCGGAATTTGGGTTCTGTCGTTGCTAATGTCGAGGATAGGGAAAAGGAGGACGGGGTGGAGATTTGGGTGGCTGGGCGTCGAGGAGAGAGGTGGGGCGGCACCGGGGAGAGGTCGACGAGGGGTGGCGGTGATGCGGTCGCCAGAGAAGGCCGGGGAAGGAAGAACAGGGAGATGGGTTTGGGTAGGAATTGGCTGACAAGGAGAGAGAAACAGGGAGAGAGAAGAGAGAGGAGAGAGAATAGACGGCTAGGGTTTCAGAATTGTGCAATTTTTAGGGTTTGCATTAGAGTTGTATTTATAAGATACAATTTAGGGTATTGGGTTAGTGGTTTAGGGTCCAATAAAAGTGGATTTGGGTCAAAAACAAATGAAATTGGGTTTTAGGGTTCAAATAAGAGATATATCTAAATCAATCGGGTTCAAATAAAAATACCCACAATAAATAAGAGAGCAATATGATCAATAAGAATTGCTCGATCAAAAAGAACGAAGAAATTTCACGAACAACAATTTAAATCCAAATAAATAAATAAATATTACAAATGCATAAAATATAAATTAGGGTTTGAAAATAAATTTGGAATTCGCCAATAAAATCAGATCAAGTACAAAATCAAAATAATTCGATAAATGAATTTTAATTAAATAATCAAGAAATAAAAATTAATAATCATAATCATAAAATAATAAATTACATAACAAAATAGTATCCAGGTTCAACAACTTTATTAAAATAATCCAATAATAATAATATATTTGTTTTCGAGCTCAATTATAAATAGTCGATCAATAAGTCATAGAAGTTGATTAAAATACACAATTATTCGAAATAATTATAATTATTGATAGAAAAAGGATTTTTTGGCGATTATTTCTCCCTCAGATCCTCAACCTTCCTTCCCCCTACGTGACCTCCTCCTCTCAGATCCCTTCCTCTCTCCACCCCTTGCGTTTCCCCTTCTTCCAGATCTGCTACTGGGTTGCTCCCCCATCAGCATAGCGTCCTCTCTCGCTTCTCCCGGTGGGCTTCGTTGCTGGAGATCTTGCTGGTCTTCTCTTAGCGTCGTAGCCCTTTTCCTTATGGAGCTTTGGTCCTCAAGCCTGGGGTCTCCCTTGCTGTTTCTAGCGTAGTGGAGCTGCCGCCCCCCTCACTTTCCAAGGCTCTAGTGGTGTCTTCCGCCCCTTTTGTTGTGGTGCCCTTCCCGATCCTCCTTTTGCCAAGCACTGTAAGTAATCTTTTTGCGTTTTCTTTTGTATTTTCCCTACCACTCCAGATTCTTATCACTCTCTGAGTGGCTTGCTGTTGGAGATCCTCCTCGATCTCTGTCCTTCTCTCCCCCTTTATTCCCCCTGCACTTTTTCTGCTTTTGAGCCCAATCTCGCTGAGATTGGGTTTGATTGATTATGGGTGCTAGTTCTTTGGTATTGGTTGCCTATTGTGGGGTGGTGACTGGACTGACCTTACGTTCCCTGTTGTAAGCTCTTCAGTTCCTTTCACTTTGCCACCCTGCTTTGCCCCTTTTCTTCATGCTTTGGGGTTTATTTTCTCCTTGTTTTTTAGATCAATTGTTGATCGCTACACTAACGGTTTGTGAGCTACCCCATTTTCTTTCGTGGGCTTCCCCAATTTCGGCTTGTGGGCTTGTTCTTAAGCTCTATCTGTACCCTTAGCCACTATGGGCTCCTGGGTTAAGGTTGTTAAAAAACATTCTTTCAAAAAAAATTCCTCCGTTGTGGGCCCCCATCGGAGCCCTCCTAAGCAGCTCCCCCCTCCGGTTCGGCCCATTGCGCAGCATCTTCTAGGGCATATGCCCGTCTCCCATTGCTGCCCTTTCTCCTCTCACTTCTCTCACTCTAAGCGCTTCTCTTATCCTCCTTCCCCCGAAGTGCTGATTTGTTTCCACTGTCTCCAAGCCGGTCACATCAAGGCTTATTGTTCTGCCAACATGAAATGTCTATTTTGCCTTAAATCTGGGTACACTCGAAATTATTGCTTCTCTTTGCAGAAGCTTCTGGGGTTGACTTTGGGTGTTCCCATCGCCGATCCGGTGATCGCTGCGCTCGATTTCCCCTCCCTTCAGGCCAAGCTGGCGGACCTCCAACCTCCCAAGCCCAAGAAGGCAAAATTATCCTCCTCTACTCCTCTTCTTCCGATGCCCCATACCTCGCAGCGTATCAATGTGACTGAGCAGTTCTCTTCTCAAGTGAGTGCGCCACCGCAATCTCAATTACCCAAACCCCAGGTCACCTATGGGTTCTTCCCCCCTACTGAACTTACTGATAGGATGAGTAGGTTTGTGTGCTACGGTGTTGTTGCTTTCAGTGGAGGAGAGATGTCCTTCACTTCCTTAGACGCCTTCCTCGGCAACTCATGCAATGTTTCCAATTGGGTTTGGGCTATTAATTCTTGCTCCAATGGGGAAGTTGTCATTCTTTGTCCTTCGGTTAAAATTTTGGATGATCTTATTGCGAACCATTCTCTCTCCATTGGCCTTATTAAGATATCCGTTTGCAAGTGGTTGTATCAGGGACATCCTGCTCCGTCCCTGAACCCTACTCCTATCAAAGTGACTCTTTTGGGTCTCCCACCGTTCTGTGATTCTCAGCGCGTCATCGCTGATATGACCAAATGTGTGGGAGAGCTGCGTCGCATCACTTCATCCTATATGCTCACGTCTAGGTGTCTTCAGATTGAAGCGGAATTTGCGTGTCTGCCTGTGAAGGATCGATTGATGCCTTTTCGTTGAGAGACAATATATCGATGTTTGCTATCTCGGTCTTTTATCAAGATATTGCAGACGAAGCTATCCTTCCCTTTTCTAATACCAAGGGGGTTGCCAAGTACCATGTACTTCCTGCTGTCCTCCCCAACACCTTCGTTGTTGGTTCCTCGTCGACCCCTTCCGTTCCCTCTGCCAATTGGAAGCTTTTGCACAAAGCGTTCCCAAAGAAGAATCCTCCACCTCAACGCAAGGGTACTGGCACCCTTGCGGTCTCCATAATCTCACCGTTTAAGGCCCCTAATTTGGTTTGGATTAATCCCGACATCGCTGCAGTGAAAAACCCATCCCCTTCCCAGTTGTCTGTAAGAAAGCTGGAACTATTTCTTCTCAGTTGCCTCTACTCAGGCCCCTCTCTTCTCGGACCTCTGCTGTTCCTGCGTCTCCCAGCCCTGCTCTTCCGAAGCTGAAGTTGTCTGCTTCGGATGAGCAATGGCCTGCCTGGGAGCCGAATCCATGCTATTCATCTGACTGGGACCAGTTCATGTCTGTGGTTCATGGTTCCTCCCCCTCTTTGGGTTCTAAGTTTGGCAAAGTTCTCTCGTCTGTCTCTCTGATATCCCAGGCTTGGATTAATAAAGATAATCTCCTCGACGATGAATTAGCTGATTTGGGTCAGCCCACGGATCAAAAGAAGGTAATTTTCAATTTCAATTTAAATTTTATTTCGGTTAAGTTTAGTTTGGTTATTCATTTTCCGGCATTCGCAACTATTACTTGCGGTTTAGCACCCTTTCCTCGGTTGATTCGAGGTTCCACCTTAATTTCTATTTCTCTTCTTTTCTCCGTCTTAATTCTTCAATTGGGTCTCTTTCTCCTGGATTAGTGGGTCTCAAACCTTTTCGTGTTGGAGGTAACCTATCTCACTGGGCTTCTCACCCCAAACTTTTGTATTCGGCTCCTCTTGTGCAATTGCACATTCCTTCCACCGATGCGGATCCCTCGTTGGAGGAGATTTTCCAATCTCCCGTACCTCCTATTTCTGTCTGTCGAAAGCCGAATTCTGCCAAAGCTCATAAACCATTCTCTGTCATTAGATCTAGCGCTCGTATTCGGGCCAACAAGGCCGACTCTTCCTCCCCGGCTATCCCAAATTCTCTTGTGGGTCAGGTCCGTAATGTAGATATTCTGCCCCCACCTCTTTCTTTTCCCCTGCTAGGCTTGGATCCATCTACCCAATGCATTTTGACTCCCTCTCTAATTCTGACATGCTTAGCTTGTCAAGGAAGATGGGATTTTTGGTTAACTCCAGTAATTTTGCCGACTTTGATTTGATTCGTCTCCGTGAAATCTCTAGAGCTTGTGAGAACTGGGTTGTTAATGATTAGCATCTCCTGGAATATTCAGGGTCTGCGGTGTCCCGCTAAGCAACTAGCACTACGTGGCATTATCGCTTCCACGGGTTGTGACTGGGTTTCTATCCAAGAATCCAAAATTGTATCTCCTTCCCCCTCTCTCCTTCGATCGATTAGGGGCTCCTTGATTTCCAATTGGATTTACCTTGATCCGATTGGCTCTAGGGGAGGCATCCTTTTCGGCATTAAGACCTTCTGTTTCTCCCTCATCTCATTTAGGAGACTTACTTTTTTCCTTGTGGTTCGTCTCCATTGGGTGGAGTTTAAATTGTGATCTGACCGTGGTGTCGGTTTACGGGCTGTCTACCGCAGATCGGCGTCAGGCCTTTTGGAACGAATTTATCTCCTTTCAGAATGACATTCAAGGTTTCTGGCTTTTTTGTGGAGATTTCAATGCCACCAGGTTCTCATCTGAAAGATCAAGTGGTTCTATTTCCTCCTCCGATTTCTGCCGCTTTAATGATTGCATTCGCTTCCTTCATCTTACGGACCTGCCCCTCAATGGCAGATCCTTCACTTGGTCCAATATGTGAGTCTCACCGTCCATGGCTAAGCTTAATCGCTTTCTTGTGTCGTCAGATTGGATCAATTTTTTCCACAATTCGTTGGTCTCTGCATTACCGAACCCATCGTCGGATCACGTTCCCATCTTGCTGTCGTCCAACTATAACTTCTCCAAACCTTTCAAATTCCTGTTTGAAAAATTCTGGTTGGAAGACCAGACTTTCGTCAACCTTATCACGGATTGCCTCTCTTCTATTACGGGCTCTTCCGGTCTTGTCCGAATCCTGATCAAGCTCCATGCTATCAAATACGGCTATAAAAGGTGGCATAAAGAAAATTTTGCTAGCGCTCTTTTTCTAAAAAAATACCTTCTCTCCACCATTCAATCCATTGACCTCCTTGAGGAACGTGGCCCGATCTCAGATTCTCTCTGCTGCGACAGAATGTCTTGTAAAAATGACTATGCGTCCTTTCTTCGCAATGACCACATTAAATGGGTGAAGAGAACTAAGTTTCGTTGGCTGAAAGAGGGGGATGGTAATACTGCTTTCTTCCATAATTATGCTTCTCATCGTCAGAGATGCAATCGGATACTTCTATTCTGGACAATGGTATTGATATTAACAATGTTTCCAATATTCATGCATCCTTCCTCCGTTGCTTTAAAGATATTTTAGGGTCCCCCAGTCCTCGATCCATTCAACTGTGGCATCTTTTGTATGGTCATCCCACTACGGACCTTTCCAGCCTGGAAGTGCCTTTCTCTCTTGAAGAGATTAAGACTGCTGTGTTCTCTCTAAAAAGTGATTCTGTCCCGGGCCCAGATGGGTTCCCAGCTTTCTTCTTCCAACGCTTTTGGGACAATCTCAAGGACGACTTCCTCCAAATGTTCTCTGATTTATTCCTAGGAATTTTCTCCTTTGACAGGATCAATTATGCACATATCCTTCTGATCCCCAAATTCCTGGAAGCGAATTCAGTCTCTAACTTTAGACCCATTAGTCATCTTAATACTTCATTCAAGATCATTATGAAAGTTCTTTCATCTCGCCTCAGTAAGGTGATTTCTCCCTTAATCGACTCGGCCCAATCAGGCTTCATTAAAGATAGATTCATCTTGGATAGTGTGGCTTCAGCACCAGAAATCATTTTCGACTATCATAGGTCTAATAAGGAGGGGATTTTCCTGAAATTAGACTTTCAAAAAGCGTATGATAATGTTAGCTGGGATTTCCTCTTTGAAATCCTGTTGCAGTGTGGGTTTGATCCGAAATGGATCGCCTGGATTAAATCCAGTCTCTTCACTGGTACCTCGTCCATTATTGTTAATGGGACGGAAGGCCACAAGTTCAAGTGCAAGCGGGGTCTCTGCCAAGGAGACCCGATTTCCTCTCTCCTCTTTCCTCTTTTTCCTTGTCGCTGATGTGTTTAGCAAGTTACTCCGTAACGCCTGGGATGCCAGGGCAATTCAAGGCTTGGGAGAATCTCCTTCTTATCGTGGCGTGTTGAACCTTCAATACGCCGATGACACCATCATCTTTGCTAAACCCAATGGGTGCTCCTTACGGAATCTTAAGTTGCTTCTCTATGTCTTTGAATGTGTGTCTGGATTAGCCATTAACTTTCAAAAATCTGCAGTGATTTGGCTTGGAGGTTCTTTGAACCGTCAAGTGGAAATTGCACAATTCTTTAACTGTGCTCAGGCTTCTTTTCTGATCCACTATCTTGGTATCCCTTTGAGATGGGGTAAACTTCATAAATCAGATTGGTTGCCAATGATTGAAAAAGTTGAATCTAGACTTCATGGCTGGTCGGGTAAATTTTTTTCTAGAGGTGGTAGACTCATCCTTATTAACTTCGTTGTCTCTGCCATCCCTTCATATATGATGTCCTTCTTTTATCTTGCTTCCTGGGTAATTAAGAGGATCGACCAACTCAGAAGGTATTTCTTTTGGTTGGGGGGAGGGTCTTATAATGCGGGCTCTCACCTCTGCAATTGGAAGTTAATCTGTACCTCGAAAGCGACGGGCAGTCTCGAGGTGCTCAACCTCAGACACAAAAACTTAGCTCTTCTAGGAAAATGGTTATGGAGATTTCTTTAAAATGATCAACTTCCTTGGGTTTGCCTTATCTCTCTCAGATGTTTCTCCCGTCAAAAGATGTGGGAGTTTCCGACCCTCTCTTCTCATCGAGCTTCTTCCTTCTGGAAGGGTGTATGGAAAGTAGTTGAGCCGTTCCAGTGCGGTTTAGCACATGTGTGCGCGGTGGGAGCCAAGACTAAATTCTAGGAAGACCTCTGGTTTGGTAACCTCAAGCTTTATAATGCTTTCCCTGTGCTATACCATTTAGTGTCCAACCCCTCCGCTACGGTGGAGGACTACGTTCTGGTTATCAATAACCAAAAATTCTGGTCGATTCCTTTCTCGTGCATCTTAATGCCGCCTCTACTGGTCAGCCTTCAAGACCTTTTCAATTGCATCAACCTTTATCCCTGGCATCCCAATGATGATTTCAAATGGAGATGGACCAGTTCGGGTATCTACTCTGTTAAATCTTTCTATAATTTCCTTAATTTTGGGGGTATCTACTCCCCGAGTGCCAAGTTCCTCTGGTCTAGTTGCGCGCCCCTCAAAGCTAAAATTTTAGCCTGGCTAGCGATGAACAACAAACTTCTTACCGTTGATGTCCTTAACAAGAGGAACCTGGCCTTAGGGCAACTCTGTGCTTTGTGTGCCTCGGACCATGAAGCTGCAGACCATCTATTTCTGAAATGTAGCTTTATCCAACCGTTATGGCAGATTTCCGCTATTGCATGGTAAGCATCGCATATCCCCTGCGATATTACCTACCTTTGGGTGAACCATTCGCTCAGAAAAGAATTCTGTCAATCCTGGATCCTATCTGCGATGGCCATTATTTAAGTTATCTGGTCTGAACATAATAACCGTATTTTTAACCATTTGGTTTCGTCACTTGATAGAATCGTTGAGGAGTTTTCATTTTTTGTTAAATTCTGGCCATTCACTTTAAAGGAGGATAAAGTGGTAGGCCTGCATCTTTATTGCCTAGATCACGCGATTGCTATTTTTCGTTCAGCCTGAACTTTTGTGCTGGACCTGTGTTTTTCTTTTCTTCCTCTAATCTTTGTTTTCTTGACTTTTGTGCAGACCTGATGCGGGTGTGGTGGTTGCTTGCCCTTCTTTTGGCTTGCTTTTTGGGGCTTGTTGTTCTAGACCTTCCCATTTTGATATGTGTTCCCTTGAAACTCTAGTTCTGATGGGGGATTTATTTTGGTGGCTCTGATTTTTGTGTTGGATGTATAGTTTGTTCTCCTTCTTTACAGTGATGTTAGGCCGAAGGGCCCTGGGAATGTTTGCTTACCATCTATTAGCTTTCCCTATTCTTTTATAAGCAATTGTCGTATTGTATGCCTTAGTTGTCTCTGATTCTATTGTATGGGTATTCTCTTTTGCCTGTGTTTCTAACAAATTGTTCTTTCGGTTGAGAGGATGTTTCTTGCAGTCTGTGCGCTTCAATTCCGGCTTGCTGTGGTTTGGGCCCTCAGGTCCTGAGGTGGGAGCTTTAGCTCTGTTGTTTTGTTTTGCTTGTATTCTGTTTTCTCCTCCTTTTCGGTGATGGTTGAGGTTTGAGCTTCCTCTTCCTTTGGCTCAATTGTACTGGTCTGTTTTGGTTGGTTTTGAGGTTGTGTTCTTGTTGGCTCTTGAGGCCTGGTACCTTGGCTGTCCTAAATTGGTGGCTCTTGTTTACTTAGTTCTCTTTGGTGGTAGTATACTACTCTTTCTCTAATGTCTACATTTTTGTGTTCCTAGCTATTGGGCAACACCCTCATTTGTTCTGGTGGTTTGGCCACTTTCCTGTCCTGTATTTGTGGTTTGGTGGCTTTAGATTGTATCTTCCTTCTAATTTTGAGTTGTTTGTGGATTGGTTATATCGGATTCTTTCGTTTGGTTCAACGCTGTTGTGTTTGGTTGCCGTTTCCTGGCATTTGAGTGTTCTGGGTGTTTCTGTTTCGTTTGGTACGTTGGGTTTTGCTTCCTGTTGTTTGGGCCAGTCTGTTGTTTGCAGCGATGCTGCGTTGTGGTGTTGCCATCCCCTTCTATTCAGGCCAAGCAGAGCTTCTGCTCCATCTTCTCGTTGATCATTCTGTTGGCTAGTTGTTGCTTTGGGCGGCGTTGTCATCTCTGGCTCGCTGCGTCCACAGCTTCGCGGCCGCTGTCTGGGGCATTCGCTGCCATGTCGCGGCGTGCTCATCGGCAGTGGAGTGCGACCTGTGCTGTTGGTGGCTTTTCTCTTGCTAGATCGACCTTATGGTGAGGGTTAGCCTGGATTTGCTCCTTGCTTGCATGGCAAGAGCGCCTCCTTTCTTCCTTAGCTTGTTGCTGTTTTGGTCGCTCGGTTTTGCTATTAGCTCCTGTTATTTGGTTTGCAAAGGTGTTCTTGTTGTATTCCTTTAGTTTGTCTCGCTTGTTTTACTTCTTGTAAAATAGACACTGTAAGTTTCTCTTTATTTATGATATATTGTGCTGGCTGGAGTCGTAAGACTCTATCTGTTTCATCAACAAAAAATTATTGATAGAAAAATACTTTAATATAAAATCCAAAATGATTTCAACAAATAATGAATTTATAATATCGAAATACATAAAATATTCAAAAAATAAGTATTTGCGGGAAAGGGGGTTACATTTTGTATTTGACAGTTTTACCCTCATTTGCGGGCTATTGTCCACAGTTTTCGGCCTCGGTCGTGAGAATTTTAAATTCCCTCATTCTGCGGGGTATTGTACATTGTTTTTGATCACTTTCATGAGATTTCGTATTTTACTGTTTTGGCCTCATTTTGTAGGTTATAGTCCACAGTTTTCATTTGTTATCGTGAAATTTTGTATTTTGCTGTTTTAGCCTCATTGGTGGGCTATATAGTCCTCAGTTTTCGACTAGTTTCGTGAGAATTTTTATTTCTCTCATTTTGTGGGCGTACAGTGTTTTCGATCTATTTCGTGAAATTTTGATTTCCCTCATTTTGTAGGCTATAGTCCTCTGTTTTCGATCACGTTCATGAGATTTTGTATTTTACTATTTTGGCCTCATTTTGTGGGTTATAGTCCACAGTTTCCGGTTGTTTTCGTCAAATTTTGTATTTGATTGTTTTACCCTCATTTGTGGGCTATAGTTCATTGTTTTCGTGCACTTTCGTGAGAATTTTTATGTTCCTCATTTTGTAGGCTATAGTACACAGTTTTTTATTACTTTCGTGAGATTTCGTATTTTACTGTTTTGGCCTTATTTGTGGGCCATAGTCCACAGTTTTTTGCCACTTTCGTGATATTTTTTTTATTTTTCCTCATTTTCTGGGCTATAGTACACTGTTTTCGATCACTTCCATGATATTTTGTATTTTATGGTTTTGGCCTCATTTTGTAGGTTATAGTCCACATTTTCCGGCATTTTTCATGAAATTTTGTATTTGATTGTTTTAGCCACATTTGTCGGCTATAGTCCATAGTTTACTGCCATTTTCAAGAGATTTTTTATTTCCCTCATTTTGTGCGCTATAGTACACAGTTTTCGATCAATTTCATGAGATTCGTATTTTACTGTTTTAGCCTCATTTTGTGAGTATAGTCCACAGTTTCCAGCCATTTTCCTGAAATTTTGTATTTCACTGTTTTAGCCTCATTTGTGGGCTATAGTCCAAATTTTCGGGCAATTTCGTGAGAATTTTTATTTCCCTTATTTTGTAGGCGTACACTATTTTCGATCACTTTCATTAGATTTCGTATTTTACTGTTTTGACATCATTTAGTGGGTTATAGTCCACAGTTTCCATTCGTTTTCGTGAAATTTGTATTCGATTGTTTTAGTCTCATTGGTCGGCTATAGTCCGTATTTTTCGGCCACTTTCGTGAAAATTTTTATTTCCTTCATTTTGTGGGCTATAGTACACTGTTTTCGATCACTTTCTTGAGTTTTCCTATTTTACTATTTTGGCCTCATTTTGTGGGTTGTAGTACATAACTTCCATTCGTTTTCGTGAAATTTCATATTTGACGGTTTTAGCCTCATTTGTGGGCTATAGTTCACAATTTTCGGGCACTTTCGTGAGAATTTTTATGTCCCTCATTTTCTGGGCTATAGTACACTATTTTCGATCACTTTCAAGAGATTTTTTATTTTACGGGTTTGGCCTCATTTTGTGGGTTATAGTCCATATTTTTCGGCCTTTTCGTGAAATTTTTTATTCAACTGTTTTAGCATCACTTGTGGGCTATAGTCCACAGTTTACTGCCATTTTCGTGAAATTTTTTATTTCCCTCATTTTGTGCGCTATAGTACATTGTTTTCAATCACTTTCATGAGATTCGGATTTTACTGTTTTGGCCTCATTTTGTGGATTATAGTCCACAGTTTCTGCCCATTTTCGTGAAATTTTGTATTTGACTATTTTAGCCTCATTTGTGAGCTACAGTCCAAAATTTTTGGGCACTTTTGTAAGAATTTTTATTTTCCTTATTTTGTAGGCTATATAGCACACTATTTTCGATCACTTTCATTAAATTTCGTAGTTTACAGTTTTGGCATCATTTTGTGGGTTATAGTCCACAGTTTCCATTCGTTTTCGTGAAATTTTGTATTTGATTGTTTTAGCCTCATTGGTGGGCTATAGTCCGCAGTTTTCGGCCACTTTCGCGAGAATTTTTATTTCCCTTATTTTGTGGGCGTACACTGTTTTCGATAACTTTCTTGAGTTTTCATATTTTACTATTTTGGCCTCATTTTGTGGGTTGTAGTCCATAGTTTGCATTCGTTTTCGTAAAATTTTGTATTTGACGGTTTTAGCCTCATTTGTTGGCTGTAGTCCACAGTTTTTGGGCACTTTCGTGAGAATTTTTATTTCCTCGTTTTGTGGGAGTACAATGTTTTCGATCACTTTCTTGAGATTTCGTATCTTAATGTTTTGGCCTCATTTTAGGGGTTATAGTCCAAAGTTTCCAGCCATTTTCGTGAAATTTTGTATTTAACTGTTTTATTTAGCCTCAATTGTGTGCTGTAGCCCTGTCACGCGCCGCTTCCCAAAAACTTGGAATACGAGCGCGTGACGAAGCCCTGCGAATGATTTTAACATCATCCATAAGCTGTAGGATCGACTCAGCATCACAACAAAAATATAACAAGATATATATATATATATATATATATATATATATATATATATATATCACCAAGCATGCATGAATAATTCATTAAGCAACAGGAAACAATTTAAACATTAATAATATCCAAAATGTTTTCAATGTCTGGAACAAAAGGTAAAACTCGGGAACATAAGCCCGTTACAAGTCTTAAACAACAATAGATGAAATAACTCAATTACAGAACGGAATGATTAAAGAAAGCTTTTTCCCAAGCAAGGTCTAGAACGTCTGCTCACCAATTCTAGCAGGTAGCACGTCTCCAAAGTCTGCTTAATAAATATAAAAGGAAAACATAGTGAAAACAAGAGAAAATGCCCTTAGTGTAAGCTAGGGCCACAAATAGTAAAAGCGAGTACAAGTAATGAAGAACAAAAATTGGAATCAAGAATATAATAGGGATACAACAAGTAGTGAAAATTCAAGAACTAGCTAGCAAGGAGGACAACTCAAGTGAACAGGCTGGATAACAAATACTAATGGCGAAACAAGTGACAAGTGAACCTGTAGGGATATCTAACCTCAAGTGACAAGTCTCAAGTCTAGTGTCATGCAACAAGTGCCAAGTCTAGTGTCAAGTATCAAGTTGTCAAGTCTCAAGTAACAAGTTGTCAAGTATCAGGTAACAAGTATCAAGTTCAAGTTTCATATTTCAAGTCTCATGTATCATGTTTCATGTATCATGTAATCAAGTATCGAGCAAGCAGGTATCATGTTCAAGTCTTGCAGTTATTACTATCTAGGTAGCACTTCATGCATCCATCTTTTTACTACATGGTTGCAACAGACAAAGCAATTTCGTTTAGGCCTAGTAATGGAGTCTATAGGGCGGTGTACTCAGGTATCAAGTATCAAGCAAGTCATGCTCATGAATCGGGTAATCATGTAACTAGTTCATGTGTCGAGTCATAGCAAGACAAGTCATGAATCACATATATATATACTAGTTCATGGATCAATAATATACTAGTCCATGAATCGATTTATAATATACTTGTTCATGAGACATGTATCGAGTGGGAAACACGGGCCCCCTTCCGAGTACACTTACCTATATTGTCCACTACCATGGTCTTTTCCTTAAATCCCGGCTTATTCCATTTTATTAATTTTTATCAAGCAAGCATACATGTGAGCGAAACAAGTCAAGAAATCGTAATTAAATTAATTCGCAAACTAAAGGTGTGCAGCAGTTTTGTGAATCTGCGACTACCGACGCAGCTGCAGTAAAACTGCAATAACTCCTAGACCGTAACTCCGAATTTGAAAATTCTGGAGGCTATCGACATCTAGACATCTGGATCTATATTTTCTATTCAGGGCTCGGGTTTAGATTCTAATGTTAAAGGGGTCAAAATAGCGAAGCAAGATTCAGGACAGCAACATGAGGGAATATCTTACTAGTATAGATTACATGGAAATTTGTCATTAGGCGTCTAAGTTATTGTGTGATATAAAATACAGGATAATGGTGGTCAAACAGCAAGTAATAATTTTTTTCAAGTCAAATGGTTGCAAGTTCATCAAATACTAGATATAACATGTGTCTACAAATTTAGGGCTCCTTAATCTCATGTGTTCATGTGTTCAAGGAATAAAATGAGTCCAAGTAATTATAATTTAATACAACAAAATTATTGTGACTCTTAGAATTATAAAATTTTGGAAGTTTGATATTGATCAACAACGATAGTCAAGGAGGAGTCACAATTCTAACTATTTGTAGTATTTATCAAGGGATGCTTGTACTAGAACAAATAAAATTGTACAAGGGATACTTGCCTTAATTGACGACGTTTAGATCCACTTGCTGAAGAAAGCTGGATCGAAAAAAATCCCGGAAGAAGTCTCCTAGAAGCACGTGCGAAGATCGACCAAAGAGTGAAGATTACCCCACACCGGATCGGCCGAACAACAAACAGCACAACGGGATTCGCTGCGCCCAGAACACCAAACAGCGAGCGCAGCCAATGGGCGATCTCCTCCGCAGCGGATCCCTCCTGAACAGCGAACAGCGGATCTGGGATTCGCTGTGGGCGAACACCGAACAGCGATCAGATCTGGCTCGATCGCACGAATCTTGATGCGATCCGATGGTCGAGATTTGATCCTGCCTTTTTTGCTGTTCTTCTTCTTCTTCGTTCACTTCTTCGACGATCACAGAGTGAGAGCGAGAGGGAGTGTGGCGACGGTGGGGACCTCAACGTAGCGACGCGACGGCGGTGACTGTGGTGCGACGAGCAGCGCGCGACGGCAACGGCGCGACGTCGAGAACTGACGCGTGCGGCGATGACTCTGCTTGCGGTTTCAAACAGGGGAGGAGTTGGGTTCGATGGTGGACGGCGATGGTTGGGTGCTGAGGTGTGGTTGGGTTCGGTGAGGAGAGGGAGCCGAGATGGTGAGGGGACGAGGAGACTGGCGATGGTGAGGAGTGGGTTACGCAGTTGGGGACGATGGCGGGGAGAAAGTGGCGCCGTGGTGATGATGTGGACGAAGGTGATGGTGGTGATGGCGATGTGGTAGTCAAAGGTGAAAGTGGTAGAGGTTTGATGGTGATCGGAGTGGGTGACGGCGGGGGAATTTGGGTTTGGAACGTAGGATATGGAGACGAAGGAGGAAGGGAATTAGCGACGGGTTAGTTAAGGTTTTTAACAGTGATTAGGGTTGGGATTAGGGTTAGGGTAGGGTTATATAGTAGGGTTTCGGGTTTGTGGGTTTTAGGGTATCCGTTTCAAATAGGATCCAACAGGAGAATTGGTCAAAATGCAATAAAATGAGGATTAAAGAGATAATGAGAAGAAATGGTCAATCCTTCATGAAGAAGGTCAGAAAGAGCATACAAATGAATTCGATAAAAGGACCAAAAATTGAGTCGAAACAAAATAGTGATTTTATTCGAACAGAAACAAAATACAGAATCACCATTTGAATACGAGAATATAAGGAATGAAAAATACAGTAGAAAAATTACAGACACGGAAAATAGGAGTTACAAGTCCACTATTTTCGGCCACTTTCGTGATATTTTTTATTTCCCACATTTAGTGGGCTGTAGTACACTGTTTTCGATCACTTTCATGAGATTTTTTATTTTTCTGTTTTGTCCTCATTTTGAGGGTTATAGTCGACAGTTTCCAGCCATTTTCGTGAAATTTTGTATTTGACTGTTTTAGCCTCATTTGTGGGCTATAGTCCCCAGTTTTCGGGCAATTTCGTAAAAATTTGTATTTCTCTCATTTTTGTGGGCTACAGTACAGTATTACTTTCATGTGATTTTGTATTTTATTGTTTTGGCATCATTTTGTGGGTTATAGTCCACAATTTACGGCCATTTTCGTGAAATTTTGTATTTGACTGTTTTACCCTCATTTGGGGGCTATTGTCCACTGTTTTCGGCCACTATCGTTGAATTTTTATTTTCCTTATTCTGTGGGCTATATAGTACACTGTTTTCGATCACTTTCATGAGATTTCGTATTTTACTGTTTTGGCATCATTTTGTGTGTAATAGTCCACAGTTTCATTCATTTTCGTGAAATTTTGCATTTTACTGTTTTGGCCTCATTGGTGAGCTATAGTCCACAGTTTTCGGCCACTTTCGTGAGAATTTTTATTTCCCTCATTTTGTGGGCGTACAATGTTTTCGATCTTTTTCGTGAGAATTTTGATTTCTCTCATTTTGTGGGCTATAGTTGCTGTTTTCGATTGCGTTCATGAGATTATTTTACTGTTTTGGCCTTATTTTGTGGGTTATATAGTCCACAGTTTCCGGTCGTTTTCGTGAAGTTTTGTATTTGACTATTTTACCCTCATTTATGGGCTATAGTCCACAGTTTTCGTGCATTTTCGTGAGAATTTTTATGTCCCTCATTTTCTGGGCTATAGTACACTATTTTCGATCACTTTCATGATATTTTTTATTTTACGGATTTGGCCTCATTTTGTGGCTTAGTCCTCATTTTCTGGCCTTTTGCGTGAAATTTTGTATTTGACAGTTTTAGCCTCATTTGTGGGCTATAGTCCACAGTTTTCGATCACTTTCATGGGATTCGTATTTTACTGTTTTGGCCTCATTTTAGGGGTTATAGTCCACAGTTTCCATTCGTTTTTAGAAATTTTGTATTTGACTGTTTTAGCCTCATTGGCGGGCTATAGTCTCAGTTTTCGGCCACTTTTGTGAGAATTTTTATTTCCCTCATTTTGTGGGCTATAGTACACAGTTTTCAATCACTTTCTTGAGTTTTCATATTTTACTATTTTGGCCTCATTTTGTAGGTTATACTCCATAGTTTGCATTCGTTTCCGTGAAATTTTGTATTTGACGGTTTTAGCCTCATTTGTGGGCTGTACTCCACAGTTTTCAGGCACTTTCGTGAGAACTTTTATTTCCTTCATTTTGGGTGTTATAGTCCACAGTTTCCGACCGTTTTCGTGAAATTTTGTATTTGACTGTTTTAGCCTCAGTTGTGGGCTGTAGTCCACTGTTTTCGGCCACTTTCGTGTTATTTTTTATTTTCCTCATTTGGTCGGCTATAGTACACTGTTTTCGATCACTTTAATGAGATTTTTTATTGTACTGTTTTGGCCTTATTTAGTTGGTTATAGTCCATTGTTTCCGGTCGTTTTCAAGAAATTTTGTATTTGACTGTTTAGGCCTCATTTGTGGGCTATAGTCAACAGTTTACTCCCACTTTCGTGAGATTTTAATTTCCCCCATTTTGTGGGCTATAGTACACTTTTTTCGACCACTTTCATGAGATTTCGAATTTTACTGTTTTGGCCTCATTTTGTGGGTTATAGTCGGCAGTTTTCGGCCATTTTCGTGAAATTTTGTATTTGACTGTTCTAGCCTCCTTTGTAGGCTATAGTCCCTTGTTTTCGGGCAATTTCGTGAAATTTTTTATTTCCCTCATTTTTGTGGGCTATAGTACACTATTTTCGATTACTTTCATGAGATTTTGTATTTTACTGTTTCGGCCTCATTTTGTGGGTTATAGTCCACAGTTTACGGCCATTTTCGTGAAATTTTGTATTTGACTATTTTACCCTCATTTGGGGCTATTGTACATGGTTTTCGGCTACTATCGCGAGAATTTTTATTTCCCTTATTCTGTGGGCTATATAGTACGCTGTTTTCGATCACTTTCATGAGATTTCGTATTTTACTGTTTTAGCCTCATTTTTTGGGTTTTAGTCCACAGTTTCCATTCGTTTTCGTGAAATTTTGTATTTTAGTCTGGTGGCCTCATTGGTGGGTTATAGTCCACAGTTTTCGGCCACTTTCATGGGAATTTTTATTTCCCTCATTTTGTGGGAATGTTTTCGATCTCTTTCGTGAGAATTTTGATTTCTCTCATTTTGTGTGCTATAGTACACTGTTTTCGATCACGTTCAAGAGATTTTGTATTTTACTGTTTTGGCCTCATTTTGTGGGTTATATAGTCCACAGTTTCCGGTCGTTTTCGTGAAGTTTTGTAATTGACTATTTTACCCTCATTTGTGGGCTATAGTCTACAGTTTTCGTGCACTTCCGTGAGAATTTTTATGTCCCTCATTTTCTGGGCTATAGTACATTGTTTTCGATCACTTTCATGAGATTTTTTATTTTACGGTTTTGGCCTCATTTTGTGGGTTAGTCCACATTTTCTGGCCTTTTGCGTGAAATTTTGTATTTGACTGTTTTAGCCTCATTTGTGGGCTATAGTCCATAGTTTACTGCCATTTTCGTGAGACTTTTTATTTCTCTCATTTTGTGCGCTATAGTACACTGTTTTCCATCACTTTAATGAGATTTCGTATTTTACTGTTTTGGCCTTATTTGTGGGTTATAGTCGACAGTTTCCGGCCATTTTTGTGAAATTTTTTATTTGACTGTTTTAGCCTCATTTTTGGGCTATAGTCCCCAATTTTTGGCCTCTGTCGTGAGAATTTTTATTTCCCTCATTCTGTGGGCTATTGTACACGGTTTTCGATCACTTTCATGAGATTTCGTATTTTACTGTTTTGGCCTTATTTGTGGGTTATAGTCGACAGTTTCCGGCCATTTTTGTGAAATTTTTTATTTGACTGTTTTAGCCTCATTTTTGGGCTATAGTCCCCAATTTTTGGCCTCTGTCGTGAGAATTTTTATTTCCCTCATTCTGTGGGCTATTGTACACGGTTTTCGATCACTTTCATGAGATTTCGTATTTTACTTTGCTGGCCTCATTTTGTGGGTTATAGTCCACATTTTCCATACATTTTCGTGAAATTTTGTTTTTTACTGTTTTTACCTCATTGGTGGGCTATATAGTCCACAGTTTTCGGCCACTTTCGTGAGAATTTTTTATTTCCTTCATTTTGTGGGTGTACAATGTTTTCGATCGCTTTCGTGAGAATTTTGATTTCCCTCATAATATCGGCTATAGTCCACTGTCTTCGATCACGTTCATCAGATTTTGTATTTTACTATTTTGGCCTCATTTTGTGGGTTATAGTCCACAGATTCTGGTGGTATTCGTGAAATTTTGTATTTGACTGTTTTACCCTCATTTGTAGGTTGTAGTCCATTATTTTCGAGTACTTTCGTGAGAATTTTTATGTCCATCATTTTGTGGGTTATAATACACAATTTTTGATCACTTTCATGAGATTTCGTATTTTACTGTTTTGGCCTCATTTTGTGGGTTATTGTCCACAGTTTCCGACCATTTCGTGAAATTTGGTATTTAACTGTTGTGGCCTCATTTGTGGGTTATAGTCCACAGTTTTTTGCCAATTTCGGGATAGTTTTTATTTTCCTCATTTTCTGGGCTATAGTACGCTGTTTTCGATAACTTCCATGATATTTTGTATTTTACGGTTTTGGCCTCATTTTGTGTGTTATAGTCCACATTTTCGGCGTTTTTCAGGAAATTTTGCATTTGATTGTTTTAGCCACATTTGTGGGCTATAGTCCACAATTTACTGCCATTTCCGTGAGATTTTTTATTTCCCTCATTTTGTACGCTACAGTACACTGTTTTCCATCACTTTCATGAGATTCGTATTTTATTGTTTTTGCCTCATTTTGTGGGTTATAGTCCACAGTTTCCGGTCATTTTCCTAAAATTTTGTATTTTACTGTTTTAGCCTCATTTGTGGGCACTTACGTGAGAATTTTTATTTCTCTTATTTTGAAGGCCATAGTACACTATTTTCGATCACTTTCATTAGATTTCGTATTTTACTGTTTTGACAACATTTTGTCGGTTATAGTCCATAGTTTCCATTTGTTTCCGTGAAATTTTGTATTTGACGGTTTTAGCCTCATTTGTGGGCTGTAGTCCACAGTTTTCGGGCACTTTCGTGTGAATTTTTATTTCCCTTATTTTGTAGGCTAGTACACTATTTCCAATCACTTTCATTAGATTTCGTACTTTACTGTTTTGGCATCATTTGGTGGATTATAGTCCATAGTATCCATTCGTTTTCATGAAATTTTGTATTTGACTGTTTTAGCCTCTTTGGTGGGCTATATTCCCCAGTTTTCGGACACTTTCGTGAGAATTTTTATTTCCCTTATTTTGTGGGCTATTGTACACCATTTTCGATCACTTTCTTCAGTTTTCATATTTTACTATTTTGGTCTTATTTTTTGTGTTGTTGTCCATAGCTTCCATTCTTTTTCGTGAAATTTTGTATTTGACGGTTTTAACCTCATTTGTGGGCAGTAGTCCACAGTTTTCGGGCACTTTCGTGCGAAATTTTATTTTCTCATTTCGTGGGGTACACTATTTTTGATCACTTTCTAGAGATTTCGTATGTTATTGTTTTGGCCTCATTTTGTGGGTTATAGTCCACTGTTTCCATTCGTTTTCGTGATATTTGGTATTTGACTGTTTTAGCCTCATTGGTGGGCTATAGTCTGTAGTTTTCGGCCACTTTCATGAGAATTTTTATTTTCCTCATTTTGTGGGCTATAGTGCACTGTTTTCGATCACTTTCTTGAGATTTCGTATTTTACTGTTTTGGCCTCATTTTGTGGGTTATAGTCCACAGTTTCTGGCCGTTTCCGAGAAATTTTGTATTTGACTGTTTTAGCCTCATTTGTGGGCTATATAGTCCACAATTTTCGGCCACTGTAGTCAGAATTTTTATTTCCCTCATTCTGTGGCTATAGTACACTGTTTTCGATCATTTTCATGAGATTTCGTATTGTACTGTTTTGGCCTCATTTTGTGGAATATAGTCCACAGTTTCCATTCGTTTTCGTAAAATTTTGTATTTGACTATTTTAGCCTCATTGGTGGGCTATAGTTCACAGTTTTAGGCCACTTTCGTGAGAATTTTTATTTCGCTCATTTTGTGGGTTGTAAGTGCACTGTTTTCGATCACTTGAGATTTCGTATTTTACTATTTTGGACTCATTTTGTGGGTTATAGTCCACAGCTTTCGGCCACTTTCGTGATATTTTTTATTTCCCTGATTTTGTGCGCTATAGTGCATTATTTTCGATCACATTCATGAGATTTTGTATTTTACTATTTTGGCCTTATTTTGCGGGTTATAGTCGACAGTTTCCGGTCGTTTTCATGAAATTTTGTATTTGACTGTTTTAGCCTCATTTGTGGGCTATATAGTCCACAGTTTACTGCCACTTTCATGATATCTTTTATTACCCTCTTTGTGGGCTTATTGTACTGTGTTTTCGTTCACTTTCATGAGATTTCGTATTTTACAGTTTTGGCCTCATTTTGTGGGTTGTAGTCTACAGTTTCCGGCCATTTTTGTGAAATTTTGTATTTTACTGTTTTTGCCTCATTTGTAAGCTATTGTCCAAAGTTATCGGGCACTTTCGTGAGAATTTTTATTTTCCTTAATTTGTAGGCTATAGTACACTATTTTCGATCACTTTCATTAGATTTCATACTTTACTGTTTTGGCATCATTTTGTGGGTTATAGCCAACAGTTTCCATTCGTTTTCGTGAAATTATATAGTTGAATGTTTTAGCCTCATTGGTGGGCTATATAGTCCACAGTTTTCGGCCACTTTCGTGAGAATTTTTATTTCCCTCGGGCTATAGTACACTGTTTTCGATCACTTTCTTGAGTTTTCGTATTTTACTATTTTGGCCTCATTTTGTGGGTTGTAGTCCACAGTTTCCATTCCTTTTCGTGAAATTTTGTATTTGACGGTTTTAGCCTCATTTGGGCTATAGTCCACAGTTTTCGGTCACTGTCGTGAGAATTTTTATTCCCCTCATTCTGTGGGCTATAGTACACTGTTTTCGATCACTTTCATGAGATTTCGTATTTTACTATTTTGGCCTCATTTTGTGGGTTATAGTCCACAATTTCCATTCGTTTTCGTGAAATTTTATATTTGACTGTTTTAGCCTCATTGGTGGGCTATAGTCCACAGTTTTAGGCCACTTTCGTGAGAATTTTTATTTCCCTCATTTTGTGGACTGTATGTACACTGTTTTCCATCACTTGCTTGAGATTTCGTATTTTACTGTTTTGGACTCATTTTGTGGGTTATAGTCCACAGTTTTCGGCCACTTTCGTGATATTTTTATTTCCTTGATTTTGTGCACTATGGTACACTGTTTTCGATCACTTTCATGAGATTTTGTATTTTACTGTTTTGGCCTTATTTTGTGGGTTATAATAGTCCACAGTTTCCGGTCATTTTCGTGAAATTTTGAATTTGACTATTTTAGCCTCTTTTGTGGGCTATAGTCCACAGATTACTGCCACTTTTCGTGATATTTTTTATTTCCCTCATTTTGTGGGCTTATCGTACTGTGTTTTCGTTCACTTTCGTGAGATTTTGTATTTTACTGTTTTGGCATCATTTTGTGGGTTATAGTCCACAGTTTCCGGCCATTTTCGTGAAATTTTTTATTTTTCTGTTTTAGCCTCATTTGTGGGCTAAAGTCCTCAGTTTTCGGGCACTTTCGTGAGAATTTTTTTTCCCTCATTTTGTGGGCTATAGTAGACTATTTTCAACCACTTTCATGAGATTTCGTATTTTACTATTTTGGCCTCATTTTGTGGGTTATAGTCCACAATTTCCGGTCGTTTTTGTGATATTTTGTAATTGACTGTTTTACTCTCATTTGTGGGCTATTGTCACAGTTTTTAGCCAATGTCGTGAGAATTTTTATTTCTCTCATTGTGTGGGCTATAGTCCATTGTTTACGATCACTTTCTTGAGATTTCGTATTGTACTGTTTTGGCCTCATTTTGTTGGTTATAGTCCACAATTTCCATTCGTTTTCGTGATATTTGGTATTTGACTATTTTAGCCGCATTGGTGGGCTATAGTCCACAGTTTTCGGCCACTTTCGTGAGAATTTTTATTTCCCTAATTTTGTGGGCTATAGTACACTGTTTTCGATCACTTTCTTTAGATTTCGTATCTTACTATTTTTGTAACGCCCCATATCCCCGTTACCGGACATCCGTGACACAACCAGAATCTTTTCCTTCAAATGCATCTCAACACAGCAAATGACACGAATATTTAAAAACTTTTATTGCCATCAGAGTTATTACATCATTAGTTACAAATATTATCTTGTTCTTGAACAAGGAATACTAATTACGTAAACCCATTACAACTAGTTACTAATAATCCGACTCCTCCCGAAGAGCAATCAGCTGTCATCCACAATGATAATTGACTGATCACTGCTGAACTCCGTTGAGTGGTCGTTCTACTTCCTTTGTCCCTTGACTTGAGTCTTCCACTACGCGACTCTGATCATTTCCATTTCTGCTCGAACAGTAGGCATGTACACTGCCACTCCACTCGGATGCCCTACTGGTCTTAGGTTCTCCTGCACTCACGACCCGGTATCTAGTACCTAAATGAGTGGGCATGTCAGTAATTCTACTGACGCAATGCTGATAAGAAAATAACGATCTCCAAACCAGACAACTCAAGATTGAATTTAAATTGAAAAGTGACTAAAAGGAAGGAAAGTGTAGTCAGGTCAGGGGTGTCCGTGTATGATAAGCCCTAGTAATCTAATGCACAGGTCAGGAAGTACTTAAACTAAATGCAAGCGAGACTTTGGAAATGTATGCATCCCATACTACATACCTTTCAAATCAAGTCGTTGTCTCCAAGTTCAGGGTTTTGAACCCTCGCCATGCATCCTACTCTTGTATTCGTTCCTGATAGATAGATCGCGATTGATGAGGTTGCAGGTTAATCAGTCACATCCGTTTCTGCAGTCACTTAGCGATGTCTCGGTTTGCCACTAGTGCCTGACTCCCGGACCCAACTCAAAAGTCGCGACAACCTTAAAGATACACTGCAGCATACCTATGGCACCGAAGATTCACAGGATCGCAGCTCATATGACCCGTTCGTGTCCACCAACATAGAACTTGACGGCCTCGAAGGTCTAATTCCCTCTATTTGCCAGGAAATCCCCTCCCGTTCTTAACACGGTACTTCAGGAATCAACAGTGCAAGATACGCATCGCAGTACGATCCCTAATGACAGGGGAGTATAAGACCCGACTACTAGTCGCCAGAAACTAATGCAGCTTATAGGTGACTGCAAAATCTAACCGACATTAAGTCTACCTAGACATGTTACAAGGGCATGGTCACCAACTGATTTCTAGTCTAAGTTATGCCTAGTCTTAAGCGGTTTTCCTACTAGAAACCCTCGTTCCTGTATATCAACCTGCGGCTCCGACGACGAAATCACTTGCTCGCCACTTCCCCCTTTAGTCTCGTCCTCAAACTCGGCCCGTAATCATCTCCCATGATTTCGTCGGCACCTGAGTTAGTCACTTTCAAACGTTAAGGCGGAAGTCCCCACGCTGGCCTAATGGTTGATAAGTGTAGGCAACTAACTTAGACAAGGTTAACAACTCAAATGTCGTTCAAGTCACTACCCGTGTCTTAACAACCTAAGACACCAAAATAACAAGTATTGGGGTATAGAAATACCCCCTAACTCTCAATTCAACACTTAAGAGTTGAGGACAGGTCATACACATGCAAAGGGACTACTTCTAAAGGTGGCTGGATCTGTCCAGCACTTCAAAAATTATACACGGTGTTGATCAACAATGTCGAGCCTGACTGGTCTGTCAAAATAACAATAATCATGGGAATCACACTTACTGATCCCCAATACCTTCACAGGTCATCGACCATAACCCCGGCCCGTGACTCTCAGCGAGTAGTCCAACGGTGCCCAAAAGATACATAAAAATTGTGAATGAATGTAACATACACAAACACCAATCCTCTGACCATTGACAGACTCCGGCATCAAGACACCAGATCACAAGATCGATCATATAACCATACAATCAACCCACTCATGCCACCATGAGGGCTAAGCACAGGAAACCTATCTAAGTTCCATAAAGTGCTTAAAACATCTTAAATTCAATAGCTCAAGGTCACCCTACTGCATCATGCAGAGAAATTTCCTATCAATCTTTCAATCAAAAGCCGTTGTGGCGACTCAAGCTGTACCCATCGAAATCCAACAAAATTTGGTTTTCTAGCAGGGTAGGAGACTCTACTGCAATTTCCTAGTAGACAATATCCTCAAATTCCCCATGGAACTCAAGTCCCCTGAGTTAACAATGCTTGAAGTTGATCAAGGCAATAGGTTGCCGAACTTGCAACACCCATATCTTCCAAGATATAATTCAGAATTACTTGATATCACCCATTCTAGAAAGCTAAGACCATATACTACCAATCTATAGTCAACCATTTCCTCAAATTCAATCATCTTGATACTACAAAAATCCCATATACTCTCAGTTGTACGTCTCTTCATGCACTTGTTGCACTTCTCTAATAGCATAGAAATTTGTCCACTCATCGGAATTACTCAATTCCGAATTTTATGAAAAGGTGGGAGTGTCAACTACAACTTTCTAGTTGAACACATCCCTATATTCCATCACTAAAGTCTTCAAAAACACAAAATTCCATCAGGTGCACAAACAGGGAAGAATTGGCTCTTTTAGCAAACAGTGTCTTGACTAAGACTGGATCTGCCCGAATCTTTGGAAAATCACAACTTTCGACCTACAAACTGGAATTTCATAATTCCAAATATTTTGGAAATCTACGAATCTCTACTACAATTCTCTAGTTGATCAATTCTCCAAATTCTTGACCCAAAATTCCAGAACTACACAACTTCACAGACTAGTCAATTTGAGATAGGCTGAACCTGGTCTACTTTTAAATTCCATAACAAATCAACCCTAAGTCCGAAGCTCATGAAATTTTAGATTCTTAACCCACACATATACCATTACTTTGTGTCCATATTTTGCACTTAGATTCATCCTACACAAAGATTTGTGACTCCTCAAACATAGCATAAAATTTCAGCTGCTCTTCAACAGGGTCTTTTTCACTTCGCACTATTTATTTTTGAAACCTCATCAAATGTCATCTAAAAATTCTAAAATTTGTAAATCATCAAATAGACTCATAACAAAATCTACTGCAAAATGTTCATAGCAATATCATACACACATAAGTAGTTATGACTATTGGAACTTCAGTATTCTAATAGATAGTATTCAGCTTCTGTCTTTAGACCAGTTGAAATCTACAAATTCTTTGAGGCATCAAATGACCTCAGAAAATTATGAAATTTAAGAATATGGTTTTAGACACATACAAGAGTACCCAAAAAAAATTCAGCTTAAAATACTCAACCAATATTGAGTAATGATTTCGGAAAGTCATAACAAATATCACACAGTCAGCAGTTTTTTTTGACTGCGCTCTGTCCGAAATTGGACTAAGTGTTTGGGCTACTAAATAGCTACCAAATATTATGAAAAAATTCATGGGAGCTCTAGATGCATGGAATAACAAGTATCCAAAATTTGAGTCCCAATTTCCACACCATTTGAGAGCTAGAAATTCCCAAACTCACCCATTCATACATGTTTTTTTAACAAAATTTCATGAAAAGAGATATTCTACCATACAATTTATTTTTCTTAGCATGTAAATAATCACACATAGTAACCAAGATTTTCTTAACTCCTACTACATGCTAAAATCACATGCACAAAAAGAAACTAAATTTTTTGAGTTTAAGAGAATCACCCACTTCTTAACTCCTACTACATGCCGCAGGTTATGTATGGATTACCGAGAGCTGGACAGTGTCACTATGAAGAATTGGGTCCACTACCCAGGATCAACGACCTGTTTGATCAGTTGGGCGGTGCTGCAGTCTTTTCAAAGTTGGACCTTCGCTCGGGGTACCATCAAGTGAAGGTGAAGACAGCAGATGAGACAAGACTGCGTTCAGGACCAGGTACGAGCATTACGAATTCTTGGTGATGCCCTTCGGAGTCACGAATGCCCCAACAGTGTTTATGAGCCTGATGAACAGAGTTTTCTCCCAGTTCCTAGACAGATTTGTGGTGGTCTTTATAGATGACATCTTGGTGTATTCACAGAACTGGAAAGAGCATGCTGAACATCTGAGATTAGTCTTGCAGACTCTGAAGGAGAATAAGCTTTTTGGGAAACTCAGCAAGTGCGAGTTTGGGCTTGACCAAGTCAAATTCTTGGGACATATTATCTCGGGCGAGAGAATCTCTGTAGATTCGTCCAAGATTGCTGCAGTGAAGGATTGGCCAGTGCCAAAGTCAATTTCAGAGGTGAGGAGCTTTCTCGGGCTAACAGGGTATTATAGAAAGATTGTCCAAGACTTCTTGAAGATTGCTGGGCCGTTGACTAGACTGACAGGGAAAGATCAGAAGTTTGTTTGGGATGAGGCCTGTAGTAAAGCTTTTGCAGAGCTGAAGAGCATGTTGATGTCAGTGCCAGTGTTGACTAAACCAGACGGTTTAGGTGGTTTTGTGATTCACTGCGACACTTCAAGCAGAGGTCTAGGTGCAGTGTTGATGCAGAAGAGTCGGGTTGTTGCTTTGGCGTCCAAGCAGTTGAGGCCGCACGAGAAAAACTACCCTACTCATGACTTGGAGTTGGCAGCGGTGATCTTCGCTTTGAAGTTATGGAGACACTACTTACTTGGAGACCAAGTAGAAATCCTTACTGACCACAAAAGTCTCAAGTATGCCTTCACTCAGAAGGAGCTGAACAAGAGATAGATGCGCTGGTTAGATTGATGGCCGACTATGACATCAGGTTGTAGTATCACCCCGGTAAGGTGAACTTGGTGCCAGATGCGTTGAGCAGGAGACTAGTCGCCATGTTCTTGACTCAGCAGAAGGAGCTTATTGAGCAGATGAGAAGGTTGGACTTGAATGTGATTATGTCGGGCACCGATCGGAGTTGTATGATGCTTCAGTTGCAATCATCTCTGGTAGAACAGATCAAGGAAGCACAGACAAGTAATAAGCAGTTACAGAAGTTCAGGGCAGAAATTGAGGCAGGTTTGAGGACCGATATGGTCATTCACTTAGATGGATCACTTCGCTTTGGGGCTAGGCTGTGTGTCCCAAAGGGAGAAGTCAGGCAGAAATTGCTTAAGGAAGCCCACCAGTTGGCATACTCCATTCATCCGATTGGTACCAAGATGTATCGGGATTTGAAGCTTCACTTCTAGTGGCAGGGTATGAAGAGGGCAGTAGCCAGATTTATGTCTCAGTGCTTGGTCTGCCAGCAAGTGAAGGCAAAACATCAGAGGACCGTCGGACTTCTTCAGCCTCTTCCCATTCCGGAGTGGAAGTGGGAGCATATTACCATGGATTTTGTGATCGCATTACCCAGGAGTCCTAAGGGTCATAACACCATTTGGGTGATTGTCGACAGGCTAACGAAGAGTGCTCACTTCATCCCCTTCAGAGTTGGTCAGTCTACTGAGAGTCTCGCAGAGAGGTACATGCAGGAGATTGTCAGACTTCATGGGGTTCCGTTTAGCATTGTATCCGACAGGGATACCAGGTTCGGATCTCAGTTTTGGGAGAGCCTTCAAAGCAGTCTTGGGAGTAAGAAAAGTACAATACAGCTTTTCACCCTCAAACAGACGGGCGGTCAAAAATGACCATTCAGACATTAGGGAACATGTTGAGGTCCTGTGTACTTCAGTTTGGAGGGTCTTGGAAGGATCACCTGCACTTGGTTGAGTTCTCGTATAACAACAACTATCAAGCTAGTCTTAAAGCTGCACTGTACGAGGCATTGTATGGTCGGAAGTGTAGGTCACCAGTGTGCTGGGACAACATTGGTGAGAGGAAGTTGTTGGGGCCAGAATTGATCACCAAGACTGTCGATGTAGTGGCTCAGATCCGGAAGCACCTTCTAGCAGTGCAGGACAGGCAGAGGAAATGGACAGATGTCCACAGAAGGCCCTTGGAGTTTGAGGTGGGAGACCATGTGTTCCTTAAGGTATCGCCGTGGAGAGGCATTATCCGATTCAAAGGTGGAGGCAAGCTATGCCCCAGGTTCATCGGGCCTTTTGATATTGTGGAGCGAGTAGGCAAGGTGGCCTATCGACTTGCATTACCGTCGGCTCTATCTGGGGTGCATGATGTCTTTCATGTCTCCCAGCTCAGGAGATGCATTAGAGATGAGAGCCATGCGATCAACTACCCGGAGTTGGTAATGCAGCTGGATCTGTCTTGTGAGATTCCGCCAATTACTACCTTGGACAGGCATGAGATGGTGTTGAAAAACAAGATCATCAAGCTGGTTCGAGTTTCTTGTAATCCTTACTCACCAGGTAAGTCGACTTGGGAATTGGAGGAAGAGATTCAGCAGAAATTTTCCCATCTGTTTCAGTAGCCTTTGTTTTGTTGTTGTTCTTTCTTTTCCTTTGGGGGTTGCCCTATGTACCACTTGTCTGAATTTCGAGGACGAAATTCTGCTTGTTAGGTGAGTAGGATTTGTGACTCCTATTTTCCATATCTGTATTTTTATACTATATTTGCATTCCTTGTATTCTTTTATCAATTTGAGATCTATATTTTGTTCCAGTTCTAATAAAATCATTTCATTTGTTCAACTCAATTTTTGTGCCAATATTATTTCAATTTCATAGTTCGTGTCTGCTCTTATGTGTCGTTCTTCATGAAGAATGGACTGCTTCATCTCATCTGTTTCATTTTCCCCAATTTTAATGTATTTGGACTCAATCTCTTATTGGATTTCACTCAAACCCGCTATCCAATTACCCAATAACCCAAAACCCCCCTATGTAAACCTAAACCTACTATTAACCCTGACCAAATCCTAACTAATACTGTTTTAACCCTAAGCTAGCAGCCGCCTTCTTCTTCCCTGTCTCCTTCTTCCTCCACTCAATCGCAACCAAATTTCCCCATCACTGTCGTCATCCCCATTCCGCTCCGATCACCATCATCCTCGTCTCTGCCTCCCGAACCCATCGTCTTCCTCACCTTCATCCAACTCCTGAACCTATCTCGACACCGAAACCCACTCCGCCATTACCCATCGTCGTTGCCCCCATCCCCTGCACCCATCCTCGCCATCATCCTCACCCCCGTCTCCTCGCTTCGCTGCCACCGCATCGCCCTCATCCTCTCTGTCCACCACAGACCCCCCGTCACTCTCTTCCTTATTTTTAAACCCAAAAACAGAGCTCCGCCTTCGTCACCTTCCACCAGTCGCCGTCCCGCCTGTCGTCCATCCAGTCGCCGACCGCAGTCACGCAACCGCCGCCAAGCTCCCTCTCGCTCTCTCTCTCTCTGTCTGTCGATCAAGAAGAAGAAGGAAGGAGGGAAGAAAAGGGGTGGTTGAATTCCAGCCGTTGGATTCATCAAGATCCGAGCCTCTCTTGATCTGATCTGTGGTGTTTGCTGTTTGGCGTCCAGAGCAGATCCGAGCTCCGATCGGATCTTGATCGGATCTCCACCATCAGATCTGATCTCGGCCGTTGATCGCCTTGATCTTGATCATCCCATCAAGATCCGTACCGATCGTGCTCTCCGTTGGATTCGTAGACTACTCCCCTAAGGCAAGTATTCTTCTTGTACAAATTTTTGTTCTAGTACAAGCATTTAATTTGAAAATACCACAAATAGATAGTAGTTGTGACTCCTCCTTGTCTCATCGTTGTTGATCTAATATTATTCCTCATCGATTCCATAATCTTAAGAGTTACAACCCTTTCGCTGATATAGTTACAAAACTAGTTGAACCCCTTTTTACCTCCTAATTATTTGAACATGAACCCTTGACTTGTGGTCGTATGTTGTGTGATGTATTGTGTTGATCTTGTATTCTGTGGAGTTGAGAAACACATATGACTTGCTGATTTGATCCCCAACGTATCCGTATTTATCACATTAATCTAGACTCATAATAGTCATTTATCATGCAACTTGTATATAAAAGAAATTCACACTTGCTGCTGTTTTTGTCTTTACTTGCTGTTTCGACCCCTATAAAATCAAAATCTGAACTTGAGTCCTGAACATGAAATGTAGCCCTAAATGTCTAGTTGTCAATAACATCCAAAATTTTTGGATTTCAAGTTATGGTCTAGGAGATATCGCAGTTTTACTGCAGCTGTGTCGGTGGTCACAGATTCATAAAAACTGCTGCACCTCTTTAGTTTGAAGTTATTTTAACTATGCTACCAGTAAGTAATTGACTTGAAATTTTGCATGCTATTGCTGGACACCCTAGAGAACATTCTCGAATTTTCTCAGAATTAATTAATGAAGTTTCAACCCTGTTTCACATGTATAAACTCAGATTCACAAATTCTGGCTGAAAGCAAAAGCTGTATAGTTTGCTGTTTTGACACATGTTACCACAACTTTTATCTACCTTAATTATATGCGTTGGAACCGGGCATGAGTCTAGTTTCTAGACCTCCTGATGGATCCACATTTTCTATCTCGTAGCAACGGGAATCGCAGTTTTGGTGCAGCAACGTCATGTTGTCCAGATTTGAGATTTTCATTGTTCTTGATATTTTGATTTGTTTAGACCCTTGAACATGTATCTTATCTAGCCTAGACTTGTTCCATGTTCTTGATTATGTTTACTTAACTTGTTTTGCATACTTTCATACTTGCTTAATGATAATAATAAACAATAAGCCGGGGTTTAAGGGAAAGACCATAGTAGTGGAAAATATAGGTAAGTGTACTCGGAAGGGGGACCGTGTTTCAGAGTACTCGGTTCATGAACCTGTTGCACTTTGATGTATTCATGGATCCATTACTTGGCTCATGAACCTGTTGTATTCAAGAACAGCTATGTGATTCTTGAACCTGTTAGTATTTACGAACTTGCTTCGTGAACCTGTTATTTTATTTTCGTATTCATGAATCATGCTTGCTTGATACTTGATGCCTGAGTACACCGCCCTTTAAAATCCACTACTATGCCTAAACAAAATTGCATTGACTATACCAACCATGTGATAAAAGGATGGCACATGAAGTGTTACCTAGATAGTAATAACTACAAGACTTGATACATAATAAATGAACACGATACATGCTTACTTGATACTTGATGACATGAGACTTGAGACTTGAGACTTGCAACTTGACATGAGACTTGTTACTTGTTACTTGACACTAGTGCATGACACTTGTTACTTGATGTTTGACACCATTACATGTTCACTAGCCACATTTTCTTTTACTAGTATTTGTTACCCAATGTTGTCACTCGAGTTATCTTTTACTAGTCAATTTTCTTGAATCCCCACTACTTGTTGCATCTCTATTATATTCTTAATTCCAAATCTTGATCCATGTGGCTTGTACTTGCACTAAGGGCATTTCTTTGGAGACTTTGGAGACGTGTTGCCTGCTGGGATTGGTGAGCAGACATTTTAGGCTTTGCTTGGAGCAAGGACTTGCTTAAATTATTTGTTTTCTTTGAGTTATCTATTTCTTGCTACTTAAAACTTGTAACGGGCTTATGTTCCCGAGTTTTACATTTGATCCAGATTTAAGAATTATTTGGGACACTATTATTTGTTCAATTGTTTCTGTTGTTTAATAAATTATTCATGCATGCGTGGTTGTATATATCTTTTGTTATATTCTTGTTATGATGCTGAGTCGATCCTACAACTCATGAATGATGAATTTCATTCGCTGTGCTTTGTCACGCGTTCGTATTCCGTGTTTTTGGGAAGCGGGGCGTGACACTACCTAGGTCAACGTGCTGCTTCGTCTCTCTTCTTCTTGTCGAACAGAGAGAACTGAGAGAGATTTGTCTCTTTTGTAATTCTCTTTTCTTTTTTCTTTTTTTAATTCTTTTTTTTTAGTAGCCTTCACGTCCCGTCCTCCCTCTTTAGGGTGCGTGCCTTGGTGTGTATTTATAGGCATACGGAAAGGAGAATTAGGGTTTACTTTTTGCCGAAGAATCCCTATTCTTTCTTTATTTCCTTCCTTCTTTAATTTGTTCTTTCATGTGCTGCACACACAAAATAAAATCAACAATTAGGATTTAAAAATAAAAATAAAAATAAAATTAATTAAACAAACTAAAAATCGTATTAGCTCATTTAAACCCTTTTAAAATTGTTTGTTGCACTTTTAGCTCAATTGATAAAATAAAATTTATATTTCATTTTTCTCAAGGACAACTTGTAAAATTTAAATTCAACAAATCAATAAAAATAAATAAATCATTAGGTTTGATTTGTTTGTTGTTTTTTACCAAAAATATTCACCTTTTGCATCAAAAATCTTATTTCTTCAAAAAGTAATCAACTTGAAATCTTATGGAAATAAGATGAATTATAAACATAATAGACGAATACAAGCGATTTTTATGGGTAAATGAGTACAAATAATTGTATAAAAATTAGACACATCAGGTGTTTTATAGGAGATGGAGAGCTAGGGTTTGAGGTAATGGCCGGATTTGGTGAAGTGTAGGGTGAGGATGGGGTAAGGTGGAGTTGAGTGGGGGTGGATGGATGAGATGAAGACAACACAACAAGTTCTAGAAACATCAAGACTCACCTTGGAGTCTTCATGAAGACTTCTCAGGGCACAAAGTCAACCTTTGGATCTCATCAAGATTTGTGCTAGGGTATCTATCATGATGAGGGTTAGTTTAACCCTAGGTTACCATACCCTAGGTTAAGAAGAAACGATCCTAACCCTAGAGCACAAATAAGCATAGTTAATTACAATTCAATTTCATTTTTGAATTTATAAAAAATATAAGTCTTATAAAAATTATTATTTTCTACCGAAAATTGTCTTGTTAAAACAATCAAGACAAATCCACAGTTTAATCGAGAAGATATCCTGAGTCTATCTTACCGGGTTCATAACAGCACGTATATCTGAAATTCCCCAATTAAAACTAATGATTATTAGAGAAATATGTAACCGTGTGCAATTCTTGACTGTGTACGGATTACTATGCAAAAATAGCTATATGCAATTTTGCGGGGTATTACAGTTTTGGCCTCATTTTGTGGGTTATAGTCTACAATTTCCGGCCATTTTCGTGAAGTTTTGTATTTGACTGTTTTAGCCTTATTTGTGGGCTATAGTCCACTGTTTTCGGCCACTTTCGTGATAATTTTTATTTCCCTCATTTTGTGGGCTATAGTACACTGTTTTCAATTACTTTCATGAGATTTTGTATTTTACTGTTTTGGCCTTATTTAATGGGTTATAGTCCACAGTTTCCGGTCTTTTTCATTAAATTTTGTATTTGACTTTTAGCCTCATTGGTGGGCTAGTCCACAATTTACTGCCACTTTCGTGAGATATTTTATTTCCCTCATTTTCTCGGCTATAGTACACTTTTTCGAACACTTTCATGAGATTTCGAATTTTACTGTTTTGGCCTCATTTTGTGAGTTATAGTCGACAGTTTCCCGCCATTTTCGTGAAATTTTGTATTCGACTGTTTTAGCCTCATTTGTAGGCTATAGTCCCCAGTTTTCGGACAATTTCATGAGAATTTTTATTTCCTTCATTTTGTGGGCTATAGTACACTATTTTCGATCACTTTCATGAGATTTTGTATTTTACTGTTTTGGCCTCATTTTGTGGGTTATAGTACACAGTTTATGGCCGTTTTCGTGAAATTTTGTATTTGACTGTTTTACCCTCATTTGTGGGCTATTGTCCACAGTTTTCGGCCACCGTCGTGAGAATTTTTATTTCCCTCATTCTATAGGTTATAGTACACTGTTTTCGATCACTTTCATGAGAATTCGTATTTTACTGTTTTGGCCTCATTTTGTGGGTTATAGTCCACAGTTTCCATTCTTTTTCGTGATATTTGGTATTTGACTGTTTTTGCCTCATTGGTGGGCTATAGTCCACAGTTTTCGGCCACTTTCATGAGAATTTTAATTTCCTTCATTTTGTGAGCTATATTACACTGTTTTCGATCACTTTCTTGAGATTTCGTATCTTATTGTTTTGGCCTCAATTTGTGGGTTATAGTCCACAGTTTCTGGCCGTTTTTGTGAAATTTTGTACTTGACTGTTTTAGCCTCATTTGTCGGCTGTAGTCCACTGTTTTCGATGACTTTCGTGATATTTTAAATTTCCCTCAATTTGTGCGCTATAGTACACTGTTTTCGACCACTTTCATGAGATTTTGTATTTTACTGTTTTAACCTTATTAGTGGGTTATAGTCCACAATTTCCTGTCATTTTCATGAAATTTTGTATTTGACTGTTTTAGGCTCATTTGCGGGCTATAGTCCCCAATTTACTGCTACTTTCGTGAGATTTTTTATTTTCCTCATTTTGTGGGCTATAGTACACTTTTTTTGATCACTTTCATGAGATTTCGTATTTTACTGTTTTGGTCCCATTTTGGGGTAGTCCACAGTTTCCATTCGTTTTCGTGAGAGTTTTTATTTCCCTAATTTTGTGGGCATACACAGTTTTCAATCTCTTTCGTGAGAATTTTTATTTCTCTTATTTTGTGGGCTGTAGTACATTGTTTTCGATCACGTTCATGAGATTTTGTATTTGACTGTCTTTGCCTCATTTTGAGGGTTATAGCCATAATTTCCGGCTGTTTTCGTGAAATTTTGTATTTGACTGCTTTGGCCTCATTTGTGGTCTATAATCCACAGTTTTTTGCCACATTCGTGATATTTTTTGTTTCCCTCATTTCCTGGGCTATAGTACACTATTTCCGATCACTTCCATGAGATTTTGAATTTTACGGTTTTGGCCTAATTTTGTGGGTTATAGTCCACGTTTTCCGGCCTTTTTCGTAAAATTTTGTATTTGACTCTTTTGGCCTCGTTTGTGGGCTATAGTCCATAGTTTACTGCAATTTCGAGAGATTTTTTATTTTCCTAATTTTGTGTGCTATAATACACTGTTTTCGATTACTTTCATGAGATTCGGATTTTACTGTTTTGGCCTCATTTTGTGGGTTATAGTCCACAGTTTCCGGTCATTTTCGTGAAATTTCGTATTTGACAGTTTTACCCTAATTTGTGGGACATTGTCCACAGTTTTCGACCACTTTCGAGACAAATTTTATTTCCCTTATTTTGTAGGCTATAGTACACTATTTTCGATTATTTTTTTGAGATTTCGTATTTGACTGTTTTGGCCTCATTTTGTGGGTTATAGTCCACAGTTTCCTGCCGTTGCCGTGAAATTTTGTAATTGACTATTTTAGCCTTATTTGTGGGCTATAGTCCACAGTTTTCGGCCACTGTCGTGATATTTTTTATTTCCCTCATTTTGTGGGATATAGTACACTGTTTTCGATCACTTTCATGAGATTTTTTATTTTATTGTTTTGGCCTTATTTTGTGGGTTATAGTCCACAGTTTCCAGTCATTTTCGTGGAGTTTTGTATTTGACTGTTTTAGCCTCATTGCGGGCTATAGTCCACTATTTTCTAGCACTTTCACGAGAATTTTTATTTCCCGCATTTTGAAGGCTATAGTACACAATTTTCTATCACTTTCATGAGAATTCGTATTTTACAATTTTGGCCTGATTTTGTGGGTTGTAGTCCACAGTTTCTGCCCGTTTTCGAGAAATTATGTATTTGAATGTATTAGCCTCATTTGTGGGCTATAGTCCATAGTTTTGGCCACTTTCATGATATTTTTTAATTCCCTCACTTTCTGGGATATAGTACACAGTTTTCGATCACTTTCATGAGGTTCGTATTTTTCTATTTTGGCCTGATTTTGTGGGTTATAGTCCACAGTTTCCGGCCGTTTTCGAGAAATTTTTTATTTGACTATTTTTGCCTCATTTGTAGGCTAGCCCACCGTTTACTGCCACTTTCGTGAGATTTTTGATTTCCATCATTTTGTGCGCTATAGTACATTGTTTTCGATCACGTTCATGAGATTCTGTATTTTACTGTTTTGGCTTCATTTTGTGGGTTATAGTCCACAGTTTCCAATCGTTTTCGTGAAATTTTGTATTTGACGGTTTTAGCCTCTTGGTGGGCAATAGTCCACAGTTTTAGGCCACTTTCGTGAGAATTATTATTTCCCTCATTTTGTGGGCTATAGTACACTGTTTTGATCCTTTTCTTGAGATTTTGTATTTCACTGTTTTGAACTCATTTTGTGGGTTATAGTCCACAGTTTTCGGCCACTTACGTGATATTTTTTATGTCTCTGATTTTATGCTCTATAGTACACTATTTTCGATCACATTCATGATATTTTGTATTTTACTATTTTGGCCTTATTTGTGGGTTACAGTCCACAATTTCCGTTCGTTTACGTGAAATTTTGTATTTGACTATTTTAGCGTCATTTATGGGCTATAGTCCACAGTTTACTGCCACTTTCGTGAGATTTTGTAGGCTATAGTACACAATGTTCGATCACTTTCATTAGATTTTGTATTTTGCTGTTTTGGCATCATTTTGTGGGTTATAGTCCACAGTTTCCGTCCGTTTCAGTGAAATTTTGTTTTTAACAGTTTTACCCTCATTTGTGGGCAATTGTCTACAATTTTCGGCCACTATCGCAAGAATTTTTATTTTCCTCATTCTGTGGGCGATCACTTTCATGAGAATTCGTATCTTACTGTTTTGGCCTCATTTTGTGCGTTATAGTCCACAGTTTCCATTTGTTTTCGTGAAATTTTGTATTTGACTGTTGTAGATTCATTGGTGGGCTGTAGTCCACAATTTTCTACCACTTTCGTGATAATTTTTATTTCCCTCATTTTGTGGCCTAATAGTACACAGTTTTCTATCACTTTCATGAGAATTCGTATTTTACTGTTTTGGCCTTATTTTGTGTGTTGTAGTCCACAGTTTCTGGCCGTTTTCGAGAAATTTTGTATTTGAATATTTTGGCCTCATTTGGGCTATAGTCCACAGTGTTTAGCCACTTTCGTGATATTATTTAATTCCCTAATTTTCTGGGCTATAGTACACTGTTTTCGATCACTTTCATGAGGTTTGTATTTTTCTGTTTTGGCCTTATTTGGTGGGTTATAGTCCAATATTTCCGGCTGTTTTCGTGAAATTTTTATTTGACTGTTTTAGCCTCATGTGTGGGCTATAGTCCACTATTTTCTGGCACTTTCATGAGAATTTTTATTTCCCTTATTTTGTGGGCTATAGTACACTGTTTTCGATCACTTTCATGAGAATTTGTATTTTACAGTTTTGGCCTTATTTTGTAGGTTATAGTCCACATTTTTCACCCTTTTTCATGAAATTTATTATTTGACTGTTTTAGCCACATTTGTGGGCTATAGTCCACAGTTTACTGCCACTTTTGTGAGATTTTTTATTTCGCTTATTTTGTGCGCTATAGTACACTGTTTTCGATCACTTTCATGAGATTCGTATTTTACTGTTTTAGCCTCATTTTGTGGGTAGTCCACCATTTCCGGCCATTTTCCTGACATTTGGTATTTGATTATTTTAGCCTCATTTGTGGGCTATAGTCCACAGTTTTCGAGCACTTTCGTGTGAATTTTTATTTTCCTCATTTTGTGGGCTACAGTACACGACTTTCGTTCACTTTCATGAGATTTCGTATTTTACTGTTTTGGCATCATTTTGTGGGTTATAGTCCATAGTTTGCGGCCGTTTTCGTGAAATTTTGTATTTGACTGTTTTACCCTCATTTGTGGGCTATTGTCCACAGTTTTCGGCCACTGTCGTAAGAATTTCTATTTCCCTCATTCTGTGGGCGATCGCTTTCATGAGATTTCGTATTTTACTATTTTGGCCTCATTTTTGGGTTATAGTCCACAGTTTACTGCCATTTTCGTGAGATTTTTTATTTCCCTCATTTTGGGTGCTATAATACACTATTTTCGATCACTTTCATGGGATTCATATTTTATTGTTTAGGCCTCATTTTGTGAGTCCACAGTTTTTGTCCAGTGTCTTGAAATTTTGTATTTGACTGTTTTAGCCTCATTTGTGGGCTATAGTCCACAGTTTACTGCCATTTTCGTGAGATTTTTTATTTTCCTCATTTTGTGTGCAATGATACACTATTCTCGATTAGTTTCATGAGATTCGTATTTTACTCCTTTGGCCTCATTTTGTGGGTTATAGTCCACAGTTTTCGGTCATTCTCCTGAAATTTTGTATTTGACTGTTTTAGCCTCATTTGGGGGCTATAGTCCAAAGTTTTGGGGCACTTTCGTGAGAATTTTTATTTCCCTTATTTTGTAGGCTATAGTACACTATTTTCGATCACTTTCATTAGATTTCGTATTTTACTTTTTTGGCATCATTTTGTTGGTTATAGTCCACAGTTTCCGGCCGTTTTCGTGAAATTTTGTATTTAACAATTTTATCCTCATTTGTGGCAATTGTCCACAGTTTTCGGCCACTGTCCTGAGAATTTTTATTTCCCTCATTCTGTGGGCGATCACTTTCATGAGATTTTGTATTTTACGATTTTGGCCTCATTTTGTGGGTTATAGTCCACAGTTTCCATTCGTTTTAGTGAAATTTTGTATTTGACTGTTTCAGCCTCATTGGTGGGCTATAGTCCACAATTTTCGGCCACTTTCGTGAGAATTTTTATTTCCCTCATTTTGTGGCCTATAGTACACTGTTTAAGATCATTTTCTTGAGATTTCGTATTTTACTGTTTTGGCCTCATTTTGTGTGTTATAGTCCACAGTTTCTTGTCGTTTTCGTGAAGTTTTGTATTTGACTGTTTTTGCCTTATTTATTGGCTATTGTCCACAGTTTTCGGCCACTTCCGCGATATTTTTTATTTCGCTCATTTTGTGGGCTATAGTACACACTTTTCGATCACTTTCATGAGATTTTGTATTTTATTGTTTTGGCCATATTTTGTGGGTTATAGGCACAGTTTCCGGTCGTTTTCGTGAAATTTTGTATTTGACTGTTTTAGCCTCATTTGTGAGCTATAGTACACAGTATTCGGGCACTTTCGTGAGAATTTTTATTTTCCTCATTTTGTGAGCTATAGTACTCTGTTTTCGATCACTTTCATGAGATTTCGTATTTTTACAGTTTTGGCTTCATTTTCTGGGTTATAGTCCTATGTTTCCAGCTGTTTTCGTGAAATTTGTTGTTTGACTATTTTAGCCTCGTTTGTGGCATACAGTCCACAGTTTTCGGCCACTTTCTTTAGATTTTTTATATCCCTCATTTTGTGAGCTATGGTACACTATTTTCGATCACTTTCATGAGATTTCGTATTTTGCTGTTTGACCTTATTTTGTGGGTTATAGACCACAGTTTGCAGCCATTTTCATGAAATTTTGTATTTGACTGTTTTAGCCTCATGGGTGGGCTATAGTCCACAATTTTCTGGCACATTCGTGTGAATTTTTATTTCCCTCATTTAGTGGGCTATAGTACACAGTTTTCTACCACTTTCATGAGAATTCGAATTTTACTGTTTTGGCCTGATTTTGTGGGTTGAAGTCCACAGTTTCTGGCCTTTTTCGAGAAATTTTTTATTTGACTGTTTTAGCCTCATTTGTGGGCTACTACTGTCCACAGTTTTTGGCAACTTTCGTAATATTTATTAATTCCCCCTTTTTCTGTGCAATAGTACACTGTTTTCGATCACTTTCATGAGGTTCGCATTTTACTGTTTTGGCCTTATTTTGTGGGTTATAGTCCACAATTTCCGGCCGTTTTCGTGAAATTTTTTATTTAACTGTTTTAGCCTCATATGTGGGATATAGTCCACAGTTTACTGCCATTTTCATGAGATTTTTTATTTCCCTCATTTTGTGTGCTATAGTACACTGTTTTCGATCACTTTCATGAGATTCGTATTTTTCTGTTTTGGTCTCATTTTGTGGATTATAGTCCACAGTTTCCGACAATTTTCCTGAAACTTTGTATTTGACTATTTTAGCCTCATTTGTGGGCTATAGTCCACAGTTTTCGGGCACTTTTGTATGAATTTTTATTTCCCTCATTTTGTGGTACACTATTTTCATTCACTTTCTTGAGATTTCGTATTTTACTGTTTTGGCATCATTTTGTAGGTTATAGTCCACAGTTTGCGGCCGTTTTCGTGAAATTTTGTATTTAACTGTTTTACCCTCATTTGTGGGTTATTGTCCACAATTTTCGGCCAACGTCGTAAATTTTTTTATTTTCCTCATTCTGTGGGCGATCACTTTCATGAGATTGCCTATTTTACTGTTTTGGCCTAATTTTGTGTGTTAGTCCACAGTTTCCATTCGTTTTGGTGAAATTTTGTATTTGACTGTTTTAGACTCATTGGTGGGCTATAGTCCACAGTTTACTGCCATTTTCATGAGATTTTTTAGTTCCCTCATTTTGTGCGATATAATACACTATTTTCGATCACTTTCATGAGTTTCGTATATTACTGTTTTGCCCTCATTTTGTGTGTTATAGTCCACAGTTTCGGGCCCTTTTCCTGAAATTCTGTATTTGAATGTTCTAGCCTCATTTGTGCGCTATAGTCCACAGTTTGCTGCCATTTTCGTGAGATTTTTTATTTCCCTCAATTTGTGCTCTATAATACACTATTTTTTATCACTTTCATGAGATTCGTATTTTTCTGTTTTGGCCTCATTTTGTCGGTTATAATCCACATTTTTCGGCCATTTTCCTGAAATGTTGTATTTGATTGTTTTAGCCTCATTTGTGGGCTATAGTCAAAAGTTTTCGGGCACTTTCGTGAGAATTTTTATTTTCCTTATTTTGGAGACTATAGTACACTATTTTCGATCTCTTTCAATAGATTTCGTATTTTACTGTTTTGGCATCATTTTGTGCGTTATAGCTCCCACAGTTTCTGGCCGTTTTCGTGAAATTTTGTATTTGAAAGTTTTACCGTCATTTGTGGGCAATTGTCCACAGTTTTTGGCCACTGTCCAGAGAATTTTTATTTCCCTCATTCTGTGGGCGATTACTTTTATGAGATTTCGTATTGTACTTTTTTGGCCTCATTTTGTGGGTTATAGTCCACAGTTTCCATTCGTTTTCGTGAAATTCTGTATTTGACTGTTTTAGCCTCATTGGTGGGCTATAGTCCACAATTTTCGGCCACTTTCGTGAGAATTTTTATTTCCTTCATTTTGTGCCCTATAGTACACTTTGTCGATCATTTTCTTTAGATTTCATATTTTACTGTTTTGGCATCATTTTGTTGGTTGTAGTCCACAGTTTCCTGTCATTTTCGTGAAATTTTGTACTTGACTGTTTTAGCATTATTTGTGGGCTATAGTCCACAGTTTTCGGCCACTTTCGTGATATTTTTTATTTCCCTCATTTTGTGGGCTATAGTACCTGTTTTCAATCACTTTCATGAGATTTTGTATTTTTTTGTTTTGGCCTTATTTTGTGGGATATAGTCCACAGTTTCCGGTCGTTTTTGTGAAATTTTGTAATTGACTGTTTTAGCCTTATTTGTGGGCTATAGTACACATTTTTCGAGCACTTTCGTGAGAATTTTTATTTTCCTCATTTTGTGGGCAATAGTACTTTGCTTTCGATCACTTTCATGAGATTTCGTATTTTACTGTTTTGGCTTCATTTTCTGGGTTACAGTCATAAGTTTCCGGCCGTTTTCGTGAAATTTGTTGTTTGACTATTTTAGACTCATTTGTGAGATACAGTCCACAGTTTTTAGCCACTTTCGTTAGATTTTTCATATTCCTCATTTTGTGGGCTATAGTACATTGTTGTCGATCACTTTCATGAGATTTCGTATTTTGTTGTTTGACCGTATTTTGTGGGTTATAAACCACAATTTGCTGCCATTTTCAAGAAAATTTTTATTTGACTGTTTTAACTTCATGAGTGGGCTAGAGTCCACAATTTTCTGGCATTTTCGTGAGCATTTTTATTTCCCTAATTTGGTGGGCTATAGTACACAGTTTTCTATCACTTTCATGAGAATTCGAATTTTACTATTTTGGCCTGATTTTGTGGGTTGTAGTCCAATGTTTCTGGCCATTTTCGAGAAATTTTGTATTTGACTATTTTAGCCTCATTTGTGGGCTACAGTCCACAATTTTTGGCCACTTTCATGATATTTTTTTATTCCCTCATTTTCTGGGCTATAGGACACTGTTTTCGATAACTTTCATGAAGTTCGTATTTTACTATTTTGGCCTTATTTTCAGGGTTATAGTCCACAGTTTCCGGCCGTTTACATGCAATTTTTTATTTGACTGTTTTAGCCTTATTTATGGGCTATAGTCCAAAGTTTTCGGGCACTTTCATGAGAATTTTTATTTCCCTCATTTTTTGGGCTATAGTACACTGTTTTCAATCACTTTCATGAGATTTTGTATTCTACAGTTTTGGCCTCATTTTGTAGGTTATAGTCCACAGTTTTCGGCCGTTTTCATGAAATTTTTTATTTGACTGTTTTAGCCCAGTTTTGGCCTCATTTTGTAGGTTCCACAGTTTTTGGGCACTTTCACAAGAATTTTGAATTCCCTCATTTTTTGGGATATAGTACACTGTTTTCGATCACTTTCATGAGATTTTGTATTTTACAGTTTTGTCCTCATTTTGTAGGTTATAGTCCACAGTTTCCAGCCTTTTTGGTGAAATTTTTCATTTGACTATTTTTGCCTCATTTGTGGGCTATAGTCCACAGTTTACAGCCACATTCCTGAGATTTTTTATTTTCCTCATTTTGTGCGGGATAGTATATTGTTTTCGATCACTTTCATGAGATTCGTATTTTACTTGTTTGCCCTCATTTTGTAGGTTATAGTCCACAGTTTCCGATCATTTTCCTGAAATATTGTATTTGACTATTTTAGCCTCATTGGTGGGCTACAGTCCACAGTTTTCGGGCACTTTCGTGTGAATTTTTATTTCCCTCATTTTGTGGGCTATAGTACTCTATTTTTGTTCACTTTCAAGAGATCTCGTAATTTACTGTTTTAGTAACATTTTATGGGTTATATAGTCCACAGTTTGCGGCCGTTTTTGTGAAATTCTGTATTTGACTGTTTTACCCTCATTTGTGGGCTATTGTCCACAGTTTTCGGCCACTGTCGTAAGAACTTTTGTTTCCCTCATTCTGTGGGCGATCACTTTCAAGAGATTTCGTATTTTATTGTTTGGCCTCATTTTGTGGGTTATAGTCCATAGTTTCCATTCGTTTTTGTGAAATTTTGTATTTGACTGTTTTAGCCTCATTAGTGGGCTATAGTCCATAGTTTTCGTGCAATTTTCGTGAGAATTTTTATTTTCCTCATTTTGTAGGCTATAGTACACTATTTTCGATCACTTTCATGAGACTCGTATTTTACTGTTTTGGCCTCATTTTGTGGGTTATAGTCCACAGTTTCCGGCCATTTTCCTGAAATTTTGTATTTGACTTTTTAGACTCATTTGTGGGCTATATATAGTCCACAGTTTACTGCCATTGTCATGAGAATTTTTGTTTCCCTTATTATGTAGGCAATAGTACACTATTTTCGATCACTTTCATTAGATTTCGTATTTTACTGTTTCGGCATCATTTCGTGGGTTACATTCTAGAGTTTTTGGCGGTTTTCGTGAAATTTTATATTTGACAGTTTTACCCTCATTTGTGGGCAATTGTCCACAGTTTTCTGCCACTGTCATGAGAATTTTTATTTCCCCCATACTGTGGGCGAGCACTTTCATGAGAATTCGTAATTTACTGTTTTGGCCTCATTTTGTGGGTTATAGTCCATAATTTCCATTCGTTTTCGTAAAATTTTGTATTTGGCTGTTTTAGCCTCATTGGTGGGATATAGTCCACAATTTTCGGCCACTTTCGAGAGAATTTTTATTTCCCTCATTTTGTAGCCTATAGTACTTTGTTTCCGAACTTTTTCTTGAGATTTCGTATTTTACTGTTTGGGCATATTTTTTTGGGTTATATTCTACAGTTTCCTGTCGTTTTCGTTAAATTTTGTGTTTGGCTGTTTTAGCCTTATTTGTGGGCTATATTCCACAGTATTCGTCCACTTTCATGATATTTTTTATTTTCCTCATTTTTTGGGTTATATTTCGTGATAAAAAATCACTTTCATGAGATTTTTTATTTTATTATTTTGGACTTATTTTGTGGGTTATAATCCACAGTTTCCGGTCGTTTCGTGAAATTTTGGATTTGACTGTTTTAGCCTCATTTGCGGGCTATAGTCCGCAGTTTACTGCCACTTTCGTGCGATTTTTTATTTTCCTCATTTTGTAGACTATAGTACACTTTTTCCGATCACTTTCATGAGATTTCGTATTTTACTGTTTTGGCCTCATTTTGTGGGTTATATAGTCCACATTTTCCATTCGTTTTCGTGAGAATTTTTATTTCCCTCATTTTGTGGGCGTACACTGTTTCGATCTTTTTCGTGAGAATTTTTAATTCCCTTATTTTGTGGGATATAGTGCACTGTTTTCGATCACGTTCATGAGATTTTGTATTTTACTGTTTTGGCCTCATTTTGTGGGTGATAGCCACAGTTTCTGGTCGTTTTCGTGAAATTTTGTATTAAACTGTTTTGGCCTCATTTATGGGCTATTGTCCACAGTTTTGGGCCACTTTCGTGATATTTTATATTTCCCTCATTTTCTGGGCTATAGTACACTATTTTCGATCACTTCCATGATATTTTGTATTTTACGGTTTGGACCACATTTTGTGGGTTATAGTCCACGTTTTCCGACCTTTTGCGTAAAATTTTGTATTTTACTCTTTTAGCCTCATTTGTGGGCTATAGTCCACAGTTTACTGTAATTTCGTGAGATTTTTTATTTCCCTCATTTTGTGCTCTATAATACACTATTTTCGATCACTTTCACGAGATTCGTATTTTACTGTTTTGGTCTCATTTTGTGGGCTATAGTCCACAGTTTCCGGCCATTTTCCAGAAATTTTGTATTTGACTGTTTTAGCCTCATTTGTGGGCTATAGTCCAATGTTTTCGGACACTTTCGTGAGAATTTTTATTTCCCTCATTTTGTAGGATACAAGTACACTATTTTCGATCACTTTCATTAGATTTCGTATTTTTCTGTTTTGGCATCATTTTGTGGGATATAGTCCACAGTTTCCGGCCGTTTTCATGAAATTTTGTATTTGACAGTTTTAGCCTCATTGGTGGGCTATAGTCCAAACTTTACTGCTATTTTCGTGACATTTTTTATTTCCCTCATTTTGTGCGCTATAGTACACAATTTTCGATCACTTTCATGAGATTCGTATTTTACTATTTTGGCCTCATTTTGTGGGTTATAGTCCACAGTTTCCGTTCCTTTCGTGAAATTTTGTGTTTGACTGTTTTAGCCTCATTGGTGGGCTATAGTCCAGGGTTTACTGTCATTTTCGTGACATTTTTTATTTCCCTCATTTGTGCGCTATAATAAACTATTTTCGATCACTTTCAAAAGATTCGTATTTTACTGTTTTGGCCTCATTTTGTGGGTTATATTACAGAGTTTCTAGCCATTTTCCTGAAATTTTATATTTGACTATTTTAGCCTCATTTGTGGGGTATACTCTACAGTTTACTGCCATTTTCGTGAGATTTTTTATTTCCCCCATTTTGTTCGCTATAATACACTATTTTCGATCGCTTTCATGAGATTCGTATTTTACTGTTTTTGCCTCATTTTTTGGGTTATAGTCCACAGTGTTCAGCCATTTTCCTGAAATTTTGTATTTGACTGTTTTAGCCTCATTTGTGGGCTACAATCCAAAGTTTTCGGCCACTTTCGTGGGAATTTTTATTTCCCTTATTTTGTAGGCTATAGTACACTATTTTCGATCACTTTCATTAGATTTCGAATTTTACTGTTTTGGCATCGTTTTGTAGGTTATAGTCTGCAGTTTCCGGCCGATTTCATGAAATTTGTATTTGACAGTTTTACACTCATTTGTGGCTAATTGTCCTCAGTTTTTGGCCATTGTCGTGAGAATTTTTATTTACCTCATCCTGTGGGCGGTCACTTTCATGAGATTTCGTATTTTACGGTTTTGGCCTCATTTTGTGGGTTACAATCCACAGTTTCCATTCGTTTTCGTGAAATTTTGTATTTGACTGTTTTAGCCACTTTGGTGGGCTATAGTCCACAATTTTCGGCCACTTTCTTCAGAATTTTTATTTCCCTCATTTTGTGGCCTGTAGTACAATGTTTTCGATCATTTCCTAGAGATTTCGTATTTTACTGTTTTGGCCTCATTTTGTGGGTTATAGTCCACAGTTTCCCGTCGTTTTCGTGAAATTTTGTATTTGACTGTTTTAGCCGTATTTGTGGGTTATAGTCCACAGTTTTCGGCCACTATCGTGATATTTTTTATTTCCCTCATTTTGTGGGCTATATAGTACACTGTTTTCGATCACTTTTAAGAGATTTTGTGTTTTATTGTTTTGGCCTTATTTTGTGGGTTATGGTCCACAGTTTCCGGCCGTTCTCGTGAAATTTTGTATTTAACTGTTTTAGCCTCATTTGTGGGCTATAGTACAGAGTTTTTGGGCATTGTCGTGAAAATTTTTATTTCTCTCATTATTTGGGCTATAGTACACTGTTTTCGACCACTTTCTTGATATTTCGTATTTTACTGTATTGGCCTCATTTTGTGGGTATGGTCCACAGTTTCCATTCGTTTTCGTGATATTTGGCATTTGACTATTTTAGCCGCATTGGTGGGCTATGGTCCATAGTTTTCGACCACTTTCAGGAGAATTTTTATTTCCCTCATTTTGTGCGATATAGTACACTATTTTCGATCACTTTCATGAGATTCATATTTTACTGTTTTGGCATCATTTTATGGGTTATAGTCCACAGTTTCCTGCCATTTTCCTAAAATTTTGTATTTGACAGTTTTAGCCACATTTTTGGGCTATAGTCCACAGTCTGCTACCAGCTTTGTGAGATTTTTTATTTCCCTCATTCTGTGCGCTATAATACACTATTTTCGATCACTTTCATAAGATTTGTTTTACACTGTTTTGGCCTCATTTTGTGGGTTATAATCCACAGTTTTCGGCCATTTTCCTGAAAGTGTATTTGACTGTTTTAGCCACATTTGTAGGCTATCGTCCAAAGTTTTCGAGCACTTTTGTGAGAACTTTTATTTCCCTTATTTCTTAAGCTATCGTACACTATTTTCGATCACTTTCATTACATTTCGTAATTTACTATTTTGGCATCTTTTTGTGGGTTATAGTCCGCATTTTCCGGCCGTTTTCGTGAAAATTTGTATTTGACAGTTTTACCCTCATTTATGGGCAATTGTCCACAGTTTTCGGCCACTGTCGTGAGAGCTTTTATTTCCCTCATTCTGTAGGCGATCATTTTCATGAGATTTCGTATTTTACTGTTTTGGCCTCATTTTGTTGGTTATAGTCCACACTTTCCATTCGTTTTCATCAAATTTTGTATTTGATTGTTTTAGCCTCATTGGTGGGCTATAGTCCACAATTTTCGGCCACTTTCGTAAGAATTTTTATTTCCCTCATTTTGTGTGCTACAATACACTGTTTTCGATCATTTTCTTGAGATTTTGTATTTTACTGTTTTGGCCACATTTTGTGGGTTATAGTGCACAGTTTCCTGCCGTTTTCGTGCAATTTTGTATTTGACTGTTTTAGCCAAATTTGTGGGCTATAGTACACAGTTTTCGGCCACTTTCGTGATATTTTCTATTTCCCTCATTTTGTGTGTATAGTACACTGTTTTCGATAACTTTCATGAGATTTTATATTTTTTTGTTTTGGCCTTGTTTTGTGGGTTATTGTCCACAGTTTTCGACCGTTTTCTGGAAATTTTGTATTTGACTGTTTTAGCCTCATTTGTGAGCTATAGTCCACAGTTTTTGGCCACTTTCGTGATATTATTAATTTCCCTCATTCTGAAGGCGATCACTTTCATGAGATTTCGTACTTTACTATTTTGGCCTCAATTTGTGGGTTATAGTCCACAGTTTTCTGAAGTTTTTATGAAATTTTGTATTTGACTGTTTTACCCTCATTTGTGGGCTATTTTCCACAGTTTTCGGCCACTGCCGTGAGAATTTTATTTCCCTCATGGGCGATCACTTCCATGATATTTCGTATTTTACTATTTTGGCCAATCATTGTAGGTTATTGTCCACAGTTTCAATTCATTTTCGTGTAATTTTGTATTTGACTATTTTAGCCTCATTAGTGGGCTATATTCCACAATTTTCGGCTGCTTTCGTGAGAATTTTTATTTCCCTCATTTTGTGGGGTATAGTCCACAATTTTCGGCCAGTATCGTCAGAATTTTTATTTCCATCATTTTGTGGGCTATAGTACCATGTTTTCGATCTCTTTCGTGAGAATTTTTTTTCCTCATTTTGTGGGGCTTATTACACTGTTTTCGATCACGTTCATGAGATTTTGTATTGTACTGTTTTGGTCTCATTTTGTGGGTTATTGTCCACAGTTTTCGGGTACTTTCGTGAGAATTCTTATGTCCCTCATTTTGTGGGCTATAGTACACTGTTTTCGATCACTTTCTTGAGATTTCGTATTTTACTGTTTTGGCCTCATTATGTGGGTTATAGTCCACAGTTTTCATTCATTTTTGTGAAATTTTGTATTTGACAGTTTTACCCTCATTTGTGGGCTATTTGTCTACAGTTTTCGGCCACTTTCGTGATATTTTTTATTTTCCTCATTTTCTGGGCTATACAATACTGTTTTCGATCACTTTCATGAGATTTTTTATTTTACGGTTTTGGCCTCATTTTGTTGGTTATAGTCCACATTTTTCCGACCTTTTCGTGAAATTTTGTATTTGACTGGTTTAGCCTCATTTATGGGCTATAGTCCATAGTTTACTGCCATTTTCGTGAGATTTTTTATTTCTCTCATTTTGTACACAATTTTCGATCATTTTCATGAGATTAGTATTTTACTGTTTTGGCATTATTTTTTTGGGTATAGTCCACAGTTTCCGGCCATTTTCCTGAAATTTTGTATTTGACTGTTTTAGACTCATTTGAGGGCTATAGTCCACAGTTTTCAGCAACTATCCTAAGAATTTTTATTTCCGTAATTTTGTAGGGTATAATACACTATTTTCGATCACTTTCATTAGATTTCGTATTTTACTGTTTTGGCATCATTTTGTGGATCCACAGTTTCCGGTCATTTTCGTGAAATTTTTTATTTGACCCTCACTTGTAGGCTAGTGTCCACAGTTTTCAGCCACTGCCGTAAGAATGTATATTTCCCTCACTCTGTGGGCAATCACTTTCATGGGATTTCATATTTTACTGTTTTGGCCTCATTTTGTGGTTTATAGTCCACAGTTTCCATTCGTTTTCGTGAAATTTTGTATTTGACTGTTTTAGCCTCATTAGTGGGCTATAGTCCACAGTTTTCGGCCACTTTCGTGAAAATTTTTGTTTCTCTCATTTTGTGGGCTATAGTACACTATTTTCGATCTCTTTCGTGAGAATTTTTATTTCCCTCATTTTGTGGGCTATATTACACTCTTTTCGATCACGTTCATGAGATTTTGTATTTTACTGTTTTGGCCTCATTTTGTGGTTATAGTCCACAATTTTCGGTCATTTTCATGATTTGTTTTTGACTGTTTTACCATCATTTGTGGGCTATTAGTCCACAGTTTTCGGGTACTTTCGTGAGAATTTTTATGTCCCTCATTTTGTGGGCTATAGTGCACTATTTTCGGTCACTTTCATGAGATTTCGTATTTTACTGTTTTGGCATCATTTTGTCGGTTATAGTCCACAATTTTCGGCCGTTTTCATGAAATTTTATATTTGGCTGTTTTAGCCTCATTTGTGGGCTATATAGTCCACAATTTTTGGCCACTTCCTGATATTTTTAATTTCCCTCAATTTCTGGGCTATAGTACACTGTTTTCAATCACTTTCATTAGATTTTGTATTTTACGGTTTTGGCCTTATTATGTGGGTTATAGTCCACAGTTTCCGGCCATTTTTCTGAGATTTTGTTTTTGACTGTTTTGGCATCATTTTGTGGGTTACCGTTCACAGTTACGGCCATTTTCTTGAAATTTTGTATTTGACTTTTTTAGCCTCATTTGCGGGCTATAGTCCTCAGTTTTCGGGCACTTTCGTGAGAATTTTTATTTTCCTCATTCTGTGGGCGACCACTTTCATGAGATTTCGTATTTTACTATTTTGGCCTCATTTTGTGGGTTATAGTCCACAGTTTTCATTTATTTTCATGAAATTTTGCATTTGACTGTTTTAGCCTCCACAGTTTTCAGCCAGTTTCGTGAGAATTTTTATTTCCCCTATTTTGTGGGTTATAGTGCACTGTTTTATATCACTTTCTTGAGTTTTCGTATTTTACTATTTTGGCCTCATTTTGTGGCTTGTAGTCCACAGTTTCCATTCGTTTTTGAGAAATTTTGTATTTGACTATTTTATCCTCAATTGTGGGCTATAGTCCACAGTTTTCAGGCACTTTAGTGAGAATTTTTATTTGCCTCATTTTGTCGACTACAGTACACTATTTTCGATTACTTTCATGAAATTTCGTATTTTACAGTTTTGGCCTGATCACTTTCATGAGATTTCGTATTTTACAGTTTTGGCCTGATCACTTTCATGAGATTTCGTATTTTACTGTTTTGGCCCCATTTTGTTAGTTATTGTCCACAGTTTTCATTTGTTTTTGTGAAATTTTGTATTTGACTATTTTAGCCTCGTTGGTGGGTTATAGTCCATAGTTTTCAGCCACTTTCGTGAGAAATTTTATTTCCCTCATTTACCTCCTCCAAGACCACGCTTCACGGATTACCTCCAAACTCCGGCATCCTTCTCTAGCAAGGTTGTGGCCAAACGAACCTTGCTATCTTCTGGAGTCATCAGTACTTCAAACACTGTCTCTACCAGACATATCCAGTCGTCAGCAACCATGGGGGCGACCTGTCCTTCAAAAACTGGCGATTTCATCTTCTTGAATGATTCCACTATCTTTATCGGGTCTGCTGGGGCAGCGACTCCTGGTGTTCCCTGTGGCAATGCTTGGTTTCAACTAGCTTCCACAAATGCTCCCATTATCTAGTATACACGGGTAAACTCTGCTTCAACATTGAAGTTTGTGTCATTGGTCCTACAGCCTTTGCCCTCAGCTATTCAACGGTAGCTGTTTCTGATTCTTCTGGACACCATTCAAGGAAAGAAAACACACATGGTTAGTTCTGGATGTAGGGAAGATCACAAACATAAGTAAAAAAGTGAAACAATCATGGTTTTGACCTTCCTGCAATCCAAACCGAACCCAGCTATTTGGCATTTTAAGTCAAATCTCCTACTGTGTTAGATTACAATTTGAAGTCAGCTCTGATACCAACTGTAATGCCCCGGATCCCCATTACCAGACATCCGTGACACAACCAGAATCTTGGCCTTCAAATGCATCTCAACACAGTAAAAACATGGAAATTTAAACACTTTTATTACCATTAGAGTTATTACATCAATAATTACAAATATCAATTTTCCCTTGAACAAGGAATACAAATTACATAACTGATTACAACTGATCACAAAGAATATTCAGGCTCCTCTTGCAAAGTTGTCAGTTGTCTTCCAGATCGGCAATCGATTGGTCATTGTTGAGAACTCCGCTGAGTGGTCTATCTGCTCCCATGGGACTTGCCCCTCAGCTTGAGCCTTCTGCTGCGTGACTCTGATAATTCTGCACCCACTCGAATGGTAGGCATGTATACTGCCATTTCCCTTGGATGCCCTGCTGATCTTGGGCTCTCCTGCACTTGTGACCTGATATTCATGTACCTCAAAAGGTGGGGTACTCAGTAATTCTACTGACGCAATGCTGATAAGAAAACAGCGATCCCCAAACTGGCAACCACAAACCATCTTGAATGAAAAGGAAAATGTGTATCCTATTTTCCTGGTGTTCGTGTATGCCATGGTCTAACAACTAATGCACTAATCACCTGCCTTATTGTAATACAAGCAACCTTGGAACTCTGGATACGCGTGCATCCCATGCTACCCACATTCCCGGCCAAAACATGACATGGTCTAATCTAATACACGAAATAAGAATGCACACGATGCACCTACTCTAATGCGATTCGTTTGGGAATGTATGCATCCCATACTGCGTACTTTTCCAAAATCAACTTCAATGGAAACGTTTGCATCCCATATTACATACTTTCCAAAGAGTTCGCTTTCTGAATGTAGGGTTCAATCCCTCGCCATGCAATGCGTTCTCATTCGGTCCACTTCCTGTTCCTGATAGTATGACATGGTTGAGGAGGTATAATTAAAAGACATAATTCGGGACGCTACCCCGTTATCACCAATAATTATTGCATCGGACCCTCCTCGAAAGCTGTGACGAACCCACAGATATACACGGAGCACATCCATTGCGCAGAAGATCCACTATGATCTGTTCGTGTCCACCAACATAGAACATGACGGCCTCGAAGGTCTAAAACCCCCTATCCGCCAAGAAATTGACATCCCGTTCTTACCATGGTACTTCAGGAATCAACAGTGCAAGATACGCACGACAGCACGTATCCCTAATGACAGGAATGGACAACCCCATAGTATCACCTAGTAGTGCTAACTATTAGAATGAGTTGGATTATAGGGAATCACCCCTAACACCAATTCAGTCTTTGAGCGAAACAATAAAGGAAAACCTAATCAATGCAGTTTACTGAAGACAAGTTGTTACCCAAATCATACTCGATGTCGATCAACAATATCGAACCTGTCCGGTCTGTCAAAACAACAATCATCGTAGGAATCACATCCACTGATTCTCAATACCTTCACAGGTCAGCGACCAAATAATCCCGGCCCGTGACCCTCCGCGAGTGGTCCAACGGCGCCCCAAGGATGCAATATAATTTAAATGAAGGTAAGCTCACACATAACCATCAATTCTTGACCATTGACAGACTCAGGCATCGAGACACCAAACACAAACTGACCAGAGCTATATCCAACTCACTCATGACCACCATGAGTACTAAGCACAGGAACTTGTCTAAGTTCCAAATAAAATACTAAAAACAATCATTAAAACCTGATAGCTCATGATCACCACACTGCGGTGTGCAGAGGGTTCCTCATCAATTGTCCGATGGAACGGTTCAAGAAATACCAGTAGCTGTGACCCAAACTATGCTCATCGGAATCCAACACACTCAGAATTTCCTAGAAGGGTAGGGAGATCCACTGCCATCCCCAAGTCGATGACACCCTCAATTTCTTTTAAAGAACTCAAGTCCCCAAGTTAACTTAAGCTTGAAGTCAATCTAGACAACAGGTTGATAAACTTGCAACGTCCATAACTTCCAGCACACAAGTCAGAATTGCTTGATATCTCCTATTCTGGAAAGGTAAGACCCTAGTCTACAACTCTCCAGCTAACCATTTCCTCAAATTCAATCATCTTGACACCCAACAACCCTCATATACTCTTAGTAGTATGTTCCTTCTCGCACTCACTGCACCTGCCCGATATCATAAAAGTTTACTCATTTCGGAATTACTCGATTCCGGGTTCTATAGAAAGGTAGGAGTGTCTACTACAACTTTCTAGTTGGACACGTCCTCAGATTCAATCCTTAAGGTCCTCAAAGATACCAATTTCCATCGGGTGCACAACAAGGGAAAAGTTAATTTCTCTAGCAAATATTGCCTTGACAAGGCCGAATCTATCCCAACTTTGGAAAATCATAATTTCCAACCTACAAACTAGAATTACAAAATTCCAGTTGGGTTAGAAAGCTATGATTCTCTACTGCAAATCTCTAGTTGACCAGTCGTCCAAATTCTTAACAGATAAGTCCGGAAATATCCACCTCCACGGACTAGACAACTTGTACTAGACTGAACATAACCTACTTCGAAATTCGATAATAAATCAACTTTAAGTCCAATGCTCATGAAATTTGAGATTATTAATCTACACATATACCATTTCATTGTATCGAAAATTCGTATTCAGATTCATCTCACACAATGAGTTATGACTCCTCAAACATTGCATAATTTCCAGCTGCTCTTTCAGCAGGGTTTTTGCCACTGTGTACGGTTTATTCTTGAAACCTTATCAAATGACCTCTAAAAATTCTAAAATTTGAGATTCATCAAGTAGACTCATACCACAAGCTACTCCCAAAATTTCATAGCAAAATAATAAACATACAAGGAGTTATGGCTTTTTGAACTTCAGCCCAAAACACATTCAACTTCGGCCGACACCTTCAGACCAGTCGCATTCTACAAATTTTACGAGGCATCAAACGACCTCAGAAAACAAAAAAAAATTAGAATATAGTTGTGGACACGTACAAGAGTGTCCACAAAAATTTTCAGCTCAAAATTACCAACCTACACTGATTTATAAGGTCAGAAATACACAGTCAAAATCTACACTGCAGCAGAAATTTCGGCTGCTCTCTGTCCAGAATTGGACCAATTGTTTGGTCAATTAAAATGCTTCCAAATATTATGAAAAAAATCATGGATAATCTAAATACATAGAAGAACAATCCCCCAAAATTTGAGAAAATAATTCCGATCCATTTGGGAGCAAGAAATTCTCAAACATACCTTCACAATCATTCTACTTAACAAAACTCCTAAAAGAGTTATTTTTACCATACAACTTATCTTTTCCTAGCACTTTGCATACTCAAACATGGTAACAAATATTCATAGCTACTACTACTTATCGATTTCATATCAAAAATAAATACTAAGTTGTAGAGTTAAGAGATCACCCACATATTGTAGTTGCAAGAGAAACTCCTAAGCTTGCTTGCTTCCTCCTTTGCTCACTAGCTCCTCTTCACTTCAAGATGTAGTTGTTGTTGCTAGCTTCCCTTCTCCTCCTCTACTTCAAGACTCCACCTTTCTCTCCTTCTCCTCTTTTTTTTTTGAAGCAACCAAGACAAGAAGAAAGTGAATGAGAAGAGATGGAGTGGAATACTTATAGGAAATGGGGAGTTCGGGTTTTGGGGGAAAATGGGCCGGAAATCCATGGTGGGGATGGAGGGTGGAGATGGAGTGGATGGTGATGTAGGGTGAGATGAAGTGTCAACCAATCTTCTAGAAACTCTTGGAGAGTTTCTTGGAAACTTCCTTGGAAAGCTCTAGGAAACTTCCCATCTTCATGAGTCAATCTTCTCATGGTGAAATACCTCCACCCTTGGATCTCATCAAGATCAAGCTATGATCATATGATTCTAGGGTTCCTAACCCTAGGTTAGGTCAAGGAACCCTAGGTCACCATACCTCAATTTAACCCTTATGCACAATTCCAATCCACATTCAATTCAAGCACTAGCTTAATTGAAAAAATGACCAATATATATAAATTTAAAATCCATAAAAATATATATTTTATAGAAATTATAATTTTCTCCCGACAATTGTCTAGTCGAAACAATCGAGACAGAATCATAGTTTAATTGAAAATATATTCCGAGTTTACCTCATTGGGTTCAGAACAGCTCGTATGTCTGAAATCTCTCAATTTAACTGATAATTACTAGGAAAAATATGTAATCGTGTGCAATATCTTAACTGTGCACGGATAACTATGCAAAATTAGCTATATGCTAATTTGCGGGGTATTACAGTTTTGGCCTCACTTTGTGGACAATGGTCTACAGATTTCATTCGTTTTCGTAAATTTTTGTATTTGACTGTTTTAGCCTCATTGGTGGACTATAGTCCACAGTTTTCTAGCACTTTCCTGAGAATTTTTATTTCCCTCATTTTGTGGGCTGTAGTACACTGTTTTCGATCACTTTAATGAGATTTTGTACTTTACGGTTTTGGCCTCATTTTGTAGGTTATAATCCACAGTTTCCTGCCGTTTTCGTGAAATTTTATATTTTAGTGTTTTACCCTCATTTGTGGGCTATTGTCCACAGTTTTCGGCCACTGTCAGGAGAATTTTTATTTCCCTCATTCCGTGGGCAATTACTTTCATGCGATTTTGTATTTTACGGTTTTGGCCGCATTTTGTGGGTTAGTCCACAGTTTCCATTCGTTTTTGTGAAATTTTGTATTTGACTATTTTGGCCTCATTGGTGGGCTAGTCCACAGTTTTCGATCACTCTCATGAGAATTTTATTTCGTTCATTTTGTGGGCTATAGTACACTATTTTCAATCACTTTCTTGAGTTTTCGTATTTTACTGTTTTGACCTCATTTTGTGGGTTGTAGACTTGTAGTCCATAGTTTTCATTCATTTTCGTGAAATTTTATACTTGATGGATTTAGCCTCATTTGTGGGCTATAGTCCATAGTTTTCGAGCACTTTCGCAAGAATTTCTATTTCCCTCATTTTGTGGGCTACAGTAGACTATTTTCGATCACTTTCATGAAATTTCGTATTCTAATGTTTCTGGTCTCATTTTGTGGGTAATAAGTCCACAGTTTCTGGCCGTTTACGTGAATTTTTTATTTGACTGTTTTAGCCTCATTTGCACAGTTTTTGGCCATTGTCGTGAGAATTTTTATTTCCCTCATTTTGTGTACACTGTTTTCGATCACTTTCATTAAATTTCGTATTTTACTATTTTGGTCTCATTTTGTGGGTTATAGTCCGCAGTTTCCATTCGTTTTCGTGAAATTTTGTATTTTACTGTTTTAGCATCATTGGTGGGCTATAGTCCATAGTTTTCGGTAACTTTCGTGAAAATTTTTATTTCCCTTATTTGGTGGGCTATAGTACACTGTTTTTGTAACGCCCCGGATCCCCGTTACAAGAAATCTGTGACATCACCAGAATCTTTTCCTTCAAATGTATCTCACACAATAAATAACACGAAAATTAAAAACCTTCATTGCCAAATAGAATCATTACATCAATAATTACAACCCTTATCTTGTTCTTGAACATGGAATACAAATTACATAAACTCACAACTGATTACAAAAATTTTCAAACTCTTCTTGTGAAGCTATCGGCTGTCTTCTAGATTGGCAATCGATTGGTCACTGCCGAAATCCCGCTGAGTGGTCTATCTGTCTCCCTGGGACTCGCCCTTTGGCTTGAGCCTTCTGCTGCGCGACTCTGATATTTCTGCACCCGCTTGAATGACAGGCATGTACACTGCCTTCCTACTTGGATGCCCTGCTAGCCTGGCTCTCCTGCCCTCACGACCCGGTATTCGGTACCTAATTAAGTGGGCACGTCAGAATTCTACTGACGCAATGCTGATAAGAAAACAGCGATCTCCAACTATCACACCTACAATTCATCTTGAATGTAAAAGAAACATATATCATGATTTCCTAGTGTTCATGTATGCCATGACTTGAAGTCTAATACAAAACACAGAGTACAGAATAGATGCCTTAATCTTATGTCAGCGAGACTCTGGACAAACATGCATCCCATACTACATGTGCCCCAGATCAAGCCGTTTCTCCAGTTTCAGGGATTCGAACCCTCAACCATGCAAATCATTCTATTATTGTACACTTCCTGTTCCTGATAGTAGAGCGTGGCAGAGGAGGTTGCAGATTAATTGGTCTCATCCATTTTGCAGTCACTTAGTGGTTTCTCTGTTTGCCACTAGTGCCCGGTGTTCGATCCCCATTCAAAAGTCATGACGAACCTACAAATACACTGCAGCATATCCATTTTGCAGAAAATCTAATATGATCCATTCGTGTCCACCACATAGAACATGACGACCTCGAAGGTCTAAAACCCCCTATCCGCCAGGAAATCGACATCCCGTTCTTACCACGGTACTTCAGGAATCAACAGTGCAAGATACGCACCGCAGCACGTATCCCTAATGACAGGAAGAGACAATCCCATGGTCATCACCACCTAGTGCCAACTCTCAGAACGAATCGGATTATAGGGAATCACCCCTAACACCAATTCGGTCTTCAAGGGAAAATAAAAAAAATAAGGAAACCTAATCAATGTAGTTTACTGAAAATATGTCGTCACTCAAGTCATACACGGTGTCGAACAATCATTGCCGAGCATGACTGGTCTGTCAGAATAACAATCATCACAGGAATCACATCCACTGATTCCCAATACCTTCACAGAATCACAGGTTAGTGACCAAATAATCGCCCGTGACCCTCAGCGAGTAGTCCAACGGCGTCCCAAGGATGCAATATAATTCAAATGAAGGTAAGCACACACATAATCACAAATTCCTGACCATTGACAGACTCAGGCATCGAGACACCAATCACAACTCAACCAGAGTAATAACCCAACTTACTCATGTCCACAATGAGTACTAAGCACAGGAACTTGTCTAAGTTCCAGAAGAAAAGCTAAAAATATCTTTTGAAACTCAATAGCTCATGATCATCACACTGTGGTATGCAGAGGGTTTCTCATCAATTGTCTGATAGAATAGTTCAAGAGATAACAGTAGCTGTAACTCAAGCTACGCTCATCGGAATCCAACACAATCGAAATTTCTAGAAGGGAGATCTACTGCAATCTCCTAGTGGACGACTCTCTCAATTCTTCAAAGAACTCAAGTCCCCGAGCTAACTTAAGCTCGAAGTCAAACTAAACAACAGGTTGCTAAACTTGCAACGTCCATAACTTCCAGCACACAGTCAGAATTGCTTGATACTACTCATTCTGGAAAGATAAGATCCTAGTCTACAACTCTCCAGTTAACCATTTCATCAAATTCGATCATCTTGACACCATAAAACTTCACACTCTCAGCTTGTACGTTCCTTCATGCACTCGCTGTACCTTTTCAACATCATAAAAATTTGCTCACTCATCGAAATTACTCGATTTTGGATTCTATAAAAAGGTGGGAGTGTCTACTACAACTTTCTAGTCGAACACATTCTCAGATTCAATCATTAAAGTCCTCAAAAATACCAAATTCAATCAGGTTCACAAACAGGGGAAAAGTTGATTTTCAATAAACATGGCTTCGACTAGACTGGATCTGCCATAGTCTTTGAAAAATCATGACTTTTAACCTATAAACTAGAATTACAAAATTCTATATGGGTTAGAAAGCTATGACTCCCTACTAAAAATCTCTAGTTGGTCAATTTCCCAAGTTCTTAACAAATAATTCCAGAATTTCTCATCTTCACAGACTAGTCAATTTGCACTAGGCTAAACCTAGTTCACTTTGAAATTCAATAAAAAAATCCACCTTAAGTCCAATGCTCATGAAATTTGAGATTCTTAATCCACACATATACCATTCCATTGTATCCAAAATTTGCATTCAGATTCATCTCACACAATGAGTTATGACTCCTCAAACATAGCATAATTTTCAGCTGCTCTTTCAACAGGGTTTATACCACTACATACGGTTTATTTTTGAAACCTCATCAAATGACCTCTAAAATTCTAAAATTTGAGAAAAATCAAACATAATCATACCAAAAGCTACTCCAAAAATTTCATAGCAATATCATAGACACACAAGGAGTTATGGTCATGTGAATTTCATTCTAAACACAGTTAGCTTCGGTTCTACTATCCAGATCATTCGCATTCTAAAAATTCTTTGAGGCATCAAATGACCTCAGAAAAATATGAAATTTAAGACTATAGTTGTAGACACATACAAGAGTGTCCACAAAAATTTTCAGCTCAAAATACCGAGGATACACTGAGATAAAAAATCGGAAATATACAGCAAATTCCCCACAGCTAGCAGCAATTTTGGCTGCAAACCATCTAAGATTGGGTCTTATGTTTGGGCTATCAAATTGCTTCCAAATGTTATGAAAAATTTCATGGATGCTCTACATACATAAAAGAACAAATCCCTCAAATTTGAGATCCAAATTCCGAACTGTTTGAGCGCAAGAAATTTCCAAACTCACATGCTTATACTTGCTTTTTAACAATATCATGAATAGAGATTTTCTACCATATAAATTATTTTTTCTCAGCATGCTATATTTCCATACAGGGCAACAAGATTTCTTTTAGCTACTACCACATGTCAAAATTCACATATACAAAAAAAAACTAAATTTTAGAGTTAGAGTATCACCCACATCTTGATTCTGCAAGAGAATCTCCGTGTAGCTTTAGCATGCTTCCTCCATCGCTCCTTGCTTTGTAGAACTTGCCCAACCGTACTACACCTCTCCTTCTCTACCACTTCTTCTACTCTCAAAACTTCACCTTTCTTTCCTTCTCTTTTCCTCTCTTCTATATTTTTGTTTTGTTTTGAAGAATAAGAACATGTGGAAGAATGAAAGAAATGAGGGAGTGAGTGGAAATGGGGATTTTATAGGAATGAGGGAGCTAGGGTTTGGGGCGTAGGCCAGAAATGGAATGGAGGGTGGAGATGGAGTAGGGTGAGGTGGGATGGAGATTTTTGGTGAGATGAAGTGCCAACACAGTCTTCTAGAAGCCCCTAGGAAGTTTCTTGGAAACTTCATGGAAATCTCTTGGAAATTTTCCATCTCTTGAAGTCAAACACACACACATCACATGGTGAATTGTCTCCACCATTGGATCTTCATCAAGATCCAAGCCATGATCATATGATGCTAAGGTTCCTAACCCTAGGTCACCATACCCTGCGTTACCATACCCTTAACCTTAACCTTTGTGTATGAATACAATCCATATTCAATTCAAACATCAATTTAGTTTAAAATGACCAATATATATAATTTAAAATCTATAAAATAAAAGTTTTATAGAAATTATAATTTTCTCTCGAAAATTGTCCGATCAAAATAATCGGGACAAATCCACAGTTTAACCGAGAAAATATTCCGAGTTTACCTCATCGGGTTCAGAACAGCTCATATGTCTGAAATCTCTGATAATTATTAGAAATGTGTAATCGTGTGCAATACTCAGATGTTCACGGATTACCATGCAAAAATAGCCATATGCTATTTTACGTGGTATTACAATTTTCGATAACTTTCTTGAGATTTCGTATTTGACTGTTTTAGCCTCATTTGTGGGCTATAGTCCACAGTTTTCGGCCACTTTCGTGATATTTTTTATTTTCCGGATTTTGTGGGCTATAGTACATTGTTTTCGTTCACTTTCATAAGATTTTGTATTTTACTGTTTTGGCCATATTTTGTGGGTTATAGTCCACAGTTTCTGGTCGTTTGCGTGTTATAGTCCATAGTTTTCGGTCGTTTACGTGAAACTTTGTATTTGATTCATTTAGCCTCATTTGTGGGCTATAGTCCACAGTTTACTGTCACTTTCGTGAGATTTTTATTTCTCATTTTGTGGGCTAGTACATTGTTTTCGATCTCATTCATGAGATTTCGTATTTTACTGTTTTGGCCTCATTTTGTGGGTTATAATCCACAGTTTCCAGCCATTTTCGTGAAATTGTGTATTTGACTATTTTAGGCTTATTTGTGGGCTGAAGTCCACAGTTTTTGGGCACTTTCGTGAGAATTTTTATTTCCCTCATTCTGTGGGCTATAGTACACTAATTTCAATCACTTTCATGAGATTTCGTATTTTACTGTTGTTACCGCTGAATTCGGTGTGGGGGTAAACATATGAGATTTGTGAGTTCGTAGGGAACCTGAATAGCTGGTCCAAGCCTTCTAATTCCTGCCACAACCTGCAAAGAAGTGCGATACACCGGGGTTGATTCCGGCGACGCACCCTCCGACGCTCTTGTCAGTAACCAGTGGTGATTAAGAAAGAGCTTAAGGTGGAAAAAGAGTGATTACCTGGTCACAGTGGTAGGGGGGAGGTATTTATAGTCGCCATGGGAATGATTAGGGGCCTGATTTCCTGTGTAACTGTCAGGAGAAAAATCCTCCCATAATGTTTTCGGAAATTGACCCCTGATTCCCGGTGGGAGCAAATCAGGCCCATTGATTCAGTCAAATCAGTGGCCCTGATTCTCCTCTTGGTGATCTGGGTTTGTCTTGGGTCGGGACCCGTACCCAGTTAGAGTGGATCCGTTTGCGGGGTGTTGGGTTTGTGAGAAGGAGACCCAGTACCCGTTTCGGACCCATCTGTATGTGAAATTACCGTTTTACCCCCAAACTTCAAGATTTGTGCCCAATCTGAACGGTTCCGATTTAACCCCATTTTTAGCCATATCACGAGCCCCCCACTCCTAAAGGCTGAGTGTGATCAGGCTTTGAGGAGTAGTTTAACTATTTCAGTGGCTAGTGGAGTTGTATCGGAGTCTGAATGGAGGATTTTGAATCTCGAAGTGGGTAGTAAGGTAATTTTGTGAAGCCATATGTTGTTCTGTAGCCGTATCGAGTATTTGACGGCCTTTATCTATTTTTTCGGGCTATTTATTTAATTTTGCGATGTGTTAACTAATCGTTCAGGGGGCTTAACAGTACATTCTAGGCAATAATTGTTCGTTCAGGGGCTCAAAAATATCCCTCCGAATTTTTAATTATTTTCTAGAATTTTTAGTTAATTTTCTCGAATTTTTAGCAATTTTTCGCAATTTTTAAATAAATAAAACGATTTAAATAAATAAAAATCGATTTTTAAATACTGATTTATGACGTGGCACAATCTGGACCCTTGATCAGTACGGAGCGCGAATTTCTGAGTGATCAGACGATCCCTGTTCCTCGGCAGGCTTTTTCGCCATATACGATGGTCGGCTCCTCGGCTCCTCGGCTCGGAAGATTGGCTCCTCGGCTCGGAACCCTCCGAGGTACGTGGCATCATCTGGGCCGTTCATCTCAGTGCGGATCCCAAAAAAATGCTATCTTGTCGTTTAGTGGACGTGGCAAGATCTGGGCCGTCCATCATGACGAGCGCACTTTTTGACAAGATCCAACGGCTGATATGGGTCGGCGTGTTTTTTTGCCATATATGAGGGTCGGTTCCTCGTCCCCTCGGCTCGGCCTTGTATCTTGTAAGATACGAGGGTCGGTTCCTCGTCCCCTCGGTTCGGCCGGACGCTTCGTCGTATGCGAGGGTCGGTTCCTTGTCCCCTCGGTTCGGAATTTGCCGAGGTATGTGGCAAAATCTGGGCTGTTCATCATAGCGAGCGTGCTTTTCGACAAGATCCAACGGCTGAGGATGGTCGGTGTGTTTTTTTGCCTCGGTTCGGACGGGTATCACGTCGGGTGCGAGGGTCGGTTCTTCGTCCATTCGGCTCGGCGCATGTAGCTCGGAATCAGCCGAGGTACGTGGCATGATCCTGAGCATCCATCCCACTGCGGATCCCCAAAAAACGCTATCTTGTCGTTTAGTGGTCGTGGCGAGATCTGGACCATCCATCATAGCGAGCGTGCTTTTCGACAAGATCCAACGGTTGAGGTAGGTCGGCGAGTTTTTTCGCCATATACGATGGTTCCTCGTCCTCTCGGCTCGGGGGCTCAGTGTCGTTGGCCAAGGCGCTGAGTTGGATATTTTGAAGGACGCGTCTTTTATTGGTTCCACTTTTCCGAGCCCAGTAGCTCGGCTGCTCGGCCAAGCTGTTCAGTAGCTCGGTTGAGCAGGCCGGTAGCAGGCAGTTCGGAAGGTGCACGTGGTCGGATCTGGTCCGTCCATCATGGTGCGAATCACGAGGATGGGGTTCAGATTACGAGAAAACGTTATCTTGTCGTTTTGTGGGCGTGGTGCAACCTGAACCGTCCATCGAATTCTGACACGAATTTTGGAGAGATCCGACGGTAAATTCGCCTCGGAAGGATTTTTCTCCATATACGAGGATCGGTTCCTCATCCTCTCGGCTCGGAAGTTCGGTGACGTCGGTCGAGGTGTGGAGACTTTGAAGGATGTCTTTCACCGGTTTCACTCTTCCGAGCCTAGTAGCTCGGCTGCTCGACCAAGCTGTTCGGTAGCTCGGTTGAGCAGGCCGGTGGCAGGCAGTTCGGAAGGTGCACGTGGTCGGATCTGGTCCGTCCATCATGGTGCGAATCACGAGGATGGGGTTCAGATCACGAGAAAATGTTATCTTGTCGTTTTGTGGTCGTGGCGCAATCTGAACCGTCCATCGAAATCTGGCACGAATTTAGGAGATTTGACGGTAAATTCGCCTCGGAAGGATTTTTCTCCATATACGAGGGTCGGTTCCTCGTCCTCTCGGCTCGGAAGTTCGGTGACGTCGGCCGAGGTGTGGAGACTTTGTTGCTTGGAGCTGTTTTGAAGGGACTCAGTGGCTCGGTTGCCCAGTCAAGCTGTTCGGTAGCTCGGTTAGGCATACCGGTGGCCGAGTCGTGGACTTAGTGATTTGAGGATTCTCTGTGGTTGAAACTGAAACGTCGTAACGCTCCGCTTTGGCGTTTTGGCTTCTTAATGGGCTTTTTAGATTCCCAAGGCGGCCCAAACTCGCTTTTGGGGGTTATAAAAGATCATTCCCCCACCCCCAAGCTCATTCTTCACTTTTCACTCTTAAGATTTCACTTTCACTCTCTGCTCTCCGCTAGTGGTGATTTTTTGCTTCAAGGCGTTTGTGCTAGCTGTCGCGTGGGCCAGGCGATTTTCGGCGAGCACATTCCGACCGTGAACGTCACTTCAAAGGTCAGTATACTAGCCTTAGTTTTTTTTTAGAGATATCAAGAGTGAACTCGGGGAGTGGGGCCTCGTCTTCGGGCGATGCTGGCGCCGAGGAGAGGAGAAGGGCGGAGATCCGAAGGAAGGGAAAACAGGTCGCCGAGCCATCTGCGACCGAGGCGAGGCAGGAGAAGAAGAAGAGGAGGGTGGCGACCCAATCTCCCGTGGTCGAGGAGATCGTGGAAAACCCGAAGCAAGCGCCCGAGATGGGACGATATCCTTCTGTATTGTCCGGGCACTCGGGGGTTAGGCAGTACGAGGATGACCTCTTGGAGAAGGCGATCTTCGGCAAGTCGAAAGTTTACGAAGAACCCAACCCGGCTCTTCCTACCGAAGCTGACGAGATTGCTTCGGTGCTATCCGATAGGGATCTCCTTCGGATCAGAAAGGGATTCGCCATCCCTCCGGAGTACAAGCTGATGGTCCCCGATGCTGGGATGCGAGCGAATTCCAAGCTGTCGTCGTCGGATATGTGCATGTTCGACTTCGACTCCTTGAATGCCGGACTGCGCTTTCCGCTGCATCCTTTCATCCGCCAGCTCCTCGGATGGTTTTGCCTCGCACCGACTCAGTTCATGCCGAACACATGGCGACATGTGAACGCCTTCCTGCTCCAGTGTCGAAACGCAGGAGTCGAGCCGGATCTGACAGTCTTCCGAGGCCTGTATCGGATAAACCGGATGCACAAGACCGAGCACCGCTACTACTTGGGGCCGAGGAAGGGCGTTCGGATCATAGAAAACCCGGACTCGATTAAGGGCTGGAAAGAAAAGTTCTTCATATTAAGGGGGGAACCAATATTGCAAATTCCGACCCGATGGAAACAGGAGGTGCCCAAGTTTGCGCGAGCCGACCCCGTTCTGACTGAGGCCAAAGAGGAGGTGGCGAGGAAGATCATGGCCCTCCCATTGTTGAGTTGGAGGGAGTTGACGGAGGAGGTGCTGTTCGGGTCCGGCCTTAGCCCCATCGACCCGAGTATGCTCCTGACATCTCGTTTATTTTTGTTTTTCTTTCAAGTCTTTAGCTCGTCTTGCTGACTCAGTTTTTATTTTGTTTGATGCAGAAGCGATGAAGATAGACTTCAACGCCATGATGGCCGATAGGTCCAAATTGGCCGGGGGCAAGAAGAGGAAGAGGACGACCGCGGCTGCCTCGTCAGCTCCGCAGCCCAAGGTCGCTTCGACTACCACCCCGCCTCCTCCGACTACCGAGGCGCCTTCGGAGGTGGTTGTTGCCGAGGAGCCTTCGGCGCCTGTGGCCTCGGCCCTGGTTGAAGGGGCCTTCGATGTTAATGCAGCGTTGTCGCTCGAGGCTCCGAGGTTGATTGATGCGGCCGAGGAGTTCCTGACCGAACAGCACAAGCAGCTGTTCGTGCCGAACTGGCGGGTGAAGAATCACGACGGATTCCTCGAAAAATCGCAGATGTCGGTGCAAGGAGTCAGCTGTCGGTGAAGAATTCTGGCGACCCCGAAGGACAGAGCTGCACTGAAGGCGGGGACGGTCGGCGATGACACTTACGAAGTGGCTCGGTCGCTCGTATCGGTAAGTTTCTCATTGCGAATTTCTTCAAGTCTACTGCTCGGCTTTTATATTGCGCTTATCGTTGTCTTCACAGGCCACTTGCCACTTCGGCCATCTCCTCGAGACGTTCGCTGCGCAGGAGAAGGAGCTGAAGGCCGCCAGCGACAAAGACAGGGCAGAGAAGGTCAAGGCGGTTCGGCAACTCGAGGCCGAGCAGAGGCGAGCCGAGGCCTTGGAAGTCCGGGTCGCCAATCTTGTGGCCAACTTGGAGAGAGCCAAGGGGCAACTTGATGCGGAGTCGACCAAGGCTGCGAAGGCTGCCGAGGAACTGGCTGCGTCGGCAAAGTCTCTGACCGATCTGAAGGCGGAGAAGGAGGCCCTGGCCACGAAGATTAGGGCCGGGGTCGAGGCCGAGTGTGAGGCCGAAACGAAGAAACACATGGCCAAGAACATGGAGATGTCCTATCAGAGGGCACTCGACCATGTTCAGGAACGTGGCCCCGGCTTCGAGCAGGTCGGCTACAAGCTGTGGCCGGGGTCGCCCTCAGGCGGTGAGAAGGAGGAAGCCGAAGGTGACGAGGGGGAGGGCGACGAGGAGGAGGAGGAGGAGGCCAACCCTTCGGTGGCAGATCCCCAGGCCGAGGGGAGAAACGAGGGGCCATCTGGCGACGCGCCTGTGGTCGAAGCGGCGACGCAGGTGGACCCCTGATCCCCTCGTAATTTTTTGTAGTTTTTGTTCTCTTTTTTTTTTAAAGTGTAATGCCTTTTGCGGACTAGCCACCGCTCTGATGAATGAAATGAAAAAGATTGTTTTGGTTTTGAACTTGTCTAAGTGTTTGGTTCGGTCATGTAGTTCTTCAATGTTGTCCCTCTTTTATTTCAGATCGCCGAGCAGACTCGTATCACCGCGGCAGCTCGGCGCCGTACGGAGTTGTTTCAGCAGTCCCGGCAGGATCGCCTCGAGGGCGAGGTCCATCTGACGAGGAGAATACTCCATAACGTGGAGAAGAGAAACAGCGAGTTGTTGGTCGAGTTGCACCATCTGCGGATAGTCGAGGCCGAACTCTCTGCGAAGGAGGAAGAGTTGGCCCGGGCTTTAGCCGAGCACGACGATTTTGCAAGGAGGGTAGAACAGCTGCAAAGGGTAACGGTCGACAAGAGTATCGAGGTGACCCATTTGCACCGTGTCATATCTGATAGCGCCGAGTATCCCGGTTCGGTGAAGCTTCCTCGGTTCAAGGTAATTGGGAGGGACGATGCACTGAAGGACAGGATCGTTGAACTGGAAGAAGAGGTTGCTCGGCTTAAACCTCAGCCGGTGAGGGCTAATGTTCGGAGTACTTCGTGTACTCGCGAAGAGATTGACCGAGGGATCACGTTCTATCAACTCGCGAGCCGAACTCCCCTCATAGGTCGGACAGCAGCCGACGCCTAAAGTGGAGTAGCGGTATCTTCAAGTGGTGCTTCGGTTGGAGCGACCGTCAGGGTCAGCGGCGAGGGGGCGTCTCGATTCGTCGGCTTAGAGACGAGCTCGGGGGTCAAGAAGCGCCGACCCAAGGTGTCCCTGAACCGGAGCGTCCCCCTTCTGCGGAAGTAGTGAACGGGTCGTATTGTGTCTTTGGGCTTCCGAACGGTCTTTTGTTGTAATCTTATTGTAAATTTATCCAAGTTATATTAATGAAATTGGAGTTGGCTTGCTTGTCGCAGTGTTGTAATTGCGTTAGCTAGAGTAGGCTTGTAATGAACCGCGAGAAGCGAGTGTTTGCTTCGTCGAGCACCTTGGCCACGAAACTCACGCTTTAGCCGCGGTTCCGAATCTTGCTCGGTACCTTCCGGTGCGGCTCGGTGCCTCGACTGAGGTGTAGCTGTTTCAAAGATGCAGCTACGTGGCCTGATTCGGACGGTGGATCTTGATCAGGGCGCGGATCACAAGAAGGGAGGCACAAGTTCCAAGAAAACACTATCTTGTCGTTTTGTGGACGCGTGGCATGGTCAGGTCCGTTCATCACACTCTAGCACGCATTCTGAGATGATCCAATGGTGACTTTGCCTCAGAAGGATTTTTTTCCATATACGAGGGTCGGTCCCTCGTCCGCTCGGCTCGAGGATTTGAGTGGACGTGTTCCTATCCGAACAATGTAATCCGAACCAGCGCTAGCGTTGCTCGACGGTTGTGGGAGCAGTTCCGAACGGCGATCTACTTTTGGCTCGCCTAAGGGCGAGCCGGGTAAGTAAAGTTGAGCCGAGTGTTGGACTCCGAACCATCAGTGTAGTTCAACGGTTGTGGGAGCAGTTCCGAACGGCGATCTACTTCTGGCTCGCCCGGGGGCGAGCCGAGGAAGTAAAGTCGAACCGAGTGTTGGACTCCGAACCATCGGTGTAGTTCAACGGTTGTGGGAGCAGTTCCGAACGGCGATCTACTTCTGGCTCGCCCGGGGTCAAGCCGAGGAAGTAAAGTCGAACCGAGTGTTGGACTCCGAACCATCGGTGTAGTTCAACGGTTGTGGGAGCAGTTCCGAACGGCGATCTACTTCTGGCTCGCCTAAGGGCGAGCCGGGGAAGTAAAGTCGAGCCGAGTGTTGGACTCCGAACCATCGGTGTAGTTCAACGGTTGTGGGAGCAGTTCCGAATGGCGATCTACTTCTGGCTCGCCCGGAGGCGAGCCAAGGAAGTAAAGTCGAGCTGGACAATGGACTCCGAACCATTGGTTGAAATTAAAAAACCAAAGATAAAGGCAGAGAGACGCATGCAAATTTATAAGTATGAAAGAGCATTCTTCATTGATAATTGACGGTGAACCGTTTTTACATATAACAATTTATGAAATGGATTACAAGTTAGAGGAGAGGAATGGTTCGACACCTCGTGATACTCAGAGAGGCGCCGGGGCGCTTTCTTGGTATTTTAGGAGGTGGTCGGCATTCCAGGTCCTCAGAATCTCTCTGTCCTCTAGATCTTCCAGACGATAAGCTCCGGGCCGAACTACCCTTGTGATCTTGTAAGGTCCTTCCCAGTTCGGGGCCAGTTTGCTCCTCTGATTAGGGAAGGAGATGGCTAGCTTTCTGAGAACCAAGTCCCCTTCCTTGAGATCGGTGGGTCGAACTTTCTAGTTGTATGCCAGTTCGACTCTCCTCCGGTAGTTTTGTTGCCGAATTGATGCTCTTTCCCTCAGCTCGTCCACCAGATCTAAGTTCGCCCTGAGGTCTCTGGCGTTCTGTTCCTCGTTGTAGGCTGCGAGGCGAGGGGAAGGTATTCCCACCTCGAGGGGTATCACTGCCTCGGACCCTTAGGTGAGGTTGAAAGGGGACTCTCCTGTGGGCATCCGCTTGTTCGTGCGGTAATTCCACTGCACATTGGGAAGCTGGTCGACCCATAGGCCCCTAGAACATTTGTCCAACCTCTTCTTGATAACTGTGAGGATCTGCCAATTGGCATTTTCTGCCTGGCCGTTCGACTGTGGGTGGGAGACGGAAGAGAAGCGTTGTTGGATAGCAAGGTCCTCGCACAGAGCTCGGAACGCAGCCCCGGTAAACTAAGTTCTGTTGTTGGTTACTATGACACGGGGGACGTCGAACCGACAGATGACGCTTTTCCAGAAGAATTGAAGCACCTTGTTCTCGGTGATAGTGGCGAGGGGCTCGGCCTCAATCCACTTCGAGAAGTAGTCGATGGCAACAACCAAGAACTTGAACTGGCCCGGAACTGGAGGGAAAGGCCTTAGTAAGTCCATCCCCCACATTGCGAAGGGGATAGGACTTGATAGGGAGGCGAGGTTGGCTTGGGGGAGGCGACGAATGCGGGAGTGTCTCTGGCAAGAGCCACATTGCCGAACGTGTCGCTCGGCGTCTTAGAGGAGAGTCGGCCAGAAATACCCGTAATTCAGAGCTTTCCGAGCCAAAGACCGAGACCTCGAATGTGCTCTGCCGATGCCTTCATGTAGCTCCTGCAAGGCGTAGTCGGCCTGTTCTGGGGAGAGGCACCTTAGGTATGGTCGGCCATCAATCTGCGAGAAGGAGCGCTTGTACAAGAGCCCTTCGATCAATACATACCGCTCGGCCCTGGTTCTGACTCGGCGTGCTTCTTTGGGATCCTCGGGGAGGAGTCCGTCCCTTAAGAACTCCACTAACGGCTTCATCCAATTATCTTGTAGCAACACCGGCAATGACTCCATTGAGCCGGGTGTTTCGTCTTCTATGCTCGGCCTTGAGAGGACCTCGATCAAAACGGTCTGCTCGAGACCCTGGAGGTAGGATGAGGCCAACTTGGAGAGGGCATCGGCCTGTGAATTCTCCTCTCGAGGGACTCGTTGGATGAGTGCCTCTTCGAACCGGCTCATGAGGGCTCGAACCTTGGCGAGGTACTTCGCCATTCGTTCGTCTCGCGCTTCGTACTCGCCCAAGACTTGGTTCACAACCAGCTGAGAGTCACTATGGACTCGGAGGCACTGCGCCCCGGCACTTCGGGCAAGTCCGAGGCCCGCGATTAGTGCCTCATACTCCGCCTCGTTGTTTGAGGCCTTGAAGTTCAAGCGGAGGGCATACTGGAGGACGAAGTCATCAGGGCCGTTCAGTATGATACCGGCGCCGCTTCCCTCGTTGCAGGAGGAGCCGTCCACGAAGACCGTCCAAATGGGGGGACCGTTCGGGACATGGCTGACCTCGGGAATGGTGGACTCGACGATGAAGTCGGTGAGGGCCTGAGCTTTGATAGCGGTTCGGGGCTGGTAAGAGATGTCGTGTTGGCTTAGCTCTATGGACCACTTCATAAGCCGGCCCGAGGTTTCGGGCTTGTGGAGGATCTGCTTTAGCGGTTGGTCGGTGAGGACCACAACCGAGTGGGACTAAAAGTATGGACGGAGCTTCCTCGCCGCCATGATCAGGGCGTAGGCCATCTTTTCTATCTCCAGATAGCGGAGCTCGGCGTCCCGAAGCACCTTGCTCACGTAGTAGATCGGCCTCTGAGCCCGGTCTTTCTCCCTCACCAAAACAGCACTTAGCATCTGCTCGGAGGCGGCTAAGTAGATGAAGAGGGGTTCCCCCGGAACGGGCTTGCTGAGCAGGGGAGGATTGACCAAGTATTCGTTCAGCTGTTCAAAGGACTTCTATTGCAGCTCGCCCCACTGGAAACCCTTGGCACCCCTGAGAGCCTTGAAGAAGGGGAGGCACCTTTCCCCCGACTTCGTAAGGAACCGCCCAATAGCGGCGAGCCAACTCGTAAGCTTCTGTACTTCCTTGACGTTCCGGGGTGGGGCCATGTCCAGGATGGCCTTGATTTTCTCAGGATTTGCCTCGATCTCTCGCTGGCTCACCATGAAGCCGAGGAACTATCCTGAGGAGACTCCGAACGCACATTTGTTCGGATTTAGCCTCATGTTGTGCCTTCTCATTACGCCGAAAGCCTCCTGGAGGTCGGCCACATGGTCGGTACCTCGGATGCTTTTAACGAGCATGTCGTCGACGTACACTTCCATGTTGCGGCCTATTTGGCTTTGGAAGACTTTGTTGACGAGGCGCTGGTAGGTGGCCCCAGCTTTCTTCAATCCGAACGGTATGACTCTGTAACAGTATAGGCCCTGGTCGGTAATGAAAGAGGTCTTCGGAATGTCCGGGGGGAACATTCGGATCTGATTATAGCCGGAGAAGGCATCCATGAAGCTGAGAAGCTCATGGCCCGAGGTTGCTTCAATGAGGGTGTCGATATTTGGGAGAGGGAATGGGTCCTTCGGACACGCCTTATTCAGGTCGGTGAAGTCGATGCATATCCTCCAAGAGCCATTGGACTTCTTAACCATTACAACGTTGGACAGCCACTCGGGGTAGTTTACCTCCTGTATGAACCGAGCCTTTAGGAGTTTGTCCACCTCCTCCTTGATGGTCTGTTGTCGCTCGGGAGCGAATTTACGCCTCTTCTGCTGAACCGGTTTGCATCCCGGCTCGACACTGAGGCGGTGGACTAGCAGCTCCTCGAAAATCCCGGGCATATCCGCGGCGGACCAAGCAAACAGGTCGCGGTTATCCCGGATGCATTGCACCAAGTCGAAACATAGTGCAGTCGGTAAGGACTTGCTGATTAGGAACTTTCGACTCGGGTCCTCGTCCGAAAAGAGTACTTCTTCCAACTCATCCGCCGGCTCGGACGTGGGTCGGACATTCGGCTCGGGGATCTCTAGAGTCACGAGGGAGAGCACCGGACCACCCGTGGAAGTCATGTAGCACTTCTGAGCCATTTCTTGGCTGCCCCTGACTTCTCCCACTCCCGACCGGGTGGGGAACTTCATTTTAAGGTGGTACGCTGAAGGGACAGCTTCCAGGGCAGCTAGGCCGGGTCGGCCTAGGATGACATTATATGCGGCCGGGATGTCGACGACCATAAAGTCCATCGGCTCGGTCCAGGTAGTAGGGGTCTTCCCAGCAGTTACGTCCAGGGTAATAACCCCTTTGACAGTTACTGGTACCCCCGTGAACCCGTGTAGCATATAGCCGGCCGGCTTGAGGCGATCCCGGGACAGCTGCAGCCCTTGGAAGGCCGAGAGGAAGATGATGTTGACCGAGCTCCCGTTGTCTACCAGGACCCTCTGCACCTTGAAGTTTGCCATGCGAAGGTCGATGACAAGTGCGTCGCAGTGGGGAGTTCGGACCCCCTCGAGGTCTTCATCGGAGAAAGTCACCAGGACGCCGAGGCCTTTCGGGGGAGGGGCGCTGTGAACTGAGCTGGCCTCTTGGACGATGGCCTTTCGAGAGGAGTTGGAGGAGCCCCCCATGGGGCCTCCGTGGATGAGGTGTAGAACTCGTTCTTCCTCGAACTCGGGGATCTCATCGCGCCGCTCGGAGCGTTTGTTAGCCCCCCGAGGCGGAGGAGAGGCGCGTTCCCCCTGATTATTTGCCTTCACAAATTTGGCCAACTGCCCCCTCTGGATGAGAGCCTCTATCTCATTTTTCAACGCCCGGCAGTCGTTGGTGTCGTGACCGTGGTCCCGGTGGTAACGGCACCATTTCTCCTTGTTTCTCCTCTTGGCCGGGGTGTTCATCCTCGGAGCAGGAGGTATAACACCATCCTTCTCCACTTCCATCAGGATGGTGGAGACATTTGTGGTGAGAGGGGTGAACTTCTCGAACCTGGGGGGAGGACGGCGCTGACCGCTATTGTCCTTCTGCAGCTTCTTGGATCCTTCCTCCTCTGCCGTCTTCCTCTTCGAGCCGGAGGCAGGTCCTCCGAAACTCGGGAGGCACTCGGCCTTTTCCGCCCGAATGTACTTCTCGCATCTTAGGAGAAGATCGGCGAAGTTGTGCGGGGACTTCTTGGCGAGGGACGACCGGAGGTTAGAGTTGAGAACGTTCGACTGGAACGCGACAGTCGCCACAGAATGGTCGAGGGAGGCGATCGACCTGACCTCTGCGGTAAATCTCCTTACGTAATCCCTCAACTTTTCTCCCCTCTCCTGTCGGAGGTGGAGTAGGGAGAGGCTAGTCTTCTCCGTTCGCCTGCTACTCACAAAGTGAGTTATGAAGAGCGTCTCGAACTGCTCGAACGAGAAGATGAAGGAGGGAGCAAGCCTTGAGTACCATTCCCGTGCCGACCCCTTGAGGGTGGCGGGGAAGGTCTTGCAAAGCATGGCGTCAGAAGCTTGATGGATCAGCATTAAGGTCTTGAAGCTTTCGACTTGATCAACTGGGTCGGACTCCCCTGAGTACGTTTCAAACTGTGGAGGTTTGAAACCCCTCGGTATGGGGGCCTCCATGATCGTCCGAGAGAAGGGGGGTCTGCTGGGGCGGACGGTCCCTGCTCTCGACTCCTCCTCTTTGTCCATGCGACCGATGCGCCTCTCCATCTCGTGGAGACGACGGTAGAGGGCATCGTCCCTCCGTTGGTAATCATACGATCCCCTGGACTCTTCTTCATTGGAAGGGGAGCGGGGACTGCGGCGTCGATAGTCCTGGGATCGACGAGGACTATAGGGGTGCTGCTGGCGACTGGGAGTAGGGAGAGGACTTCTGGATCGGTGGCGAGGACTTGGTACCCGTGGGGGTGTTGGAACCCTCTGGGCATTGTGGTTGTTGGGGTGAAGGTTGAGGGCCTGCAGGACAGTCTCCTGGAACTGTAGGAACTCGGCACGAGTGATCGGTGCCTCATTGTCCCTTGGATGATGTCGGTTAGCAGGGGAATGTGGCCTCCTCCTACGACGCTCGGGAGACTCCCCCCGGCCCCTTCGGTCCGGAGATCTCCTACCGTCTCAACGATGAGGAGATCGCTCACCATGATGCTGGCGGGAGGCTCCCTCTCGGGCCCGCCTCTCATCAAGGTGGTTGCGAAGGTCCTCTTCCTTCTGGCGATTCAAAACGGTGTTGCGGAGATCGGAGGCTCGAGGGTGATGGGAAGCCAGAGAGTCCGAGGAGGCATTGTGAATGGAGACATGGTCTGGATGGAGTGGTTGCTTCTGCCTCCGCTGGTTCTGACCAGCAAGACCATTTAGGGGTTGTTGGTTCGGAAGAGGAGGCTGGCCCTGTTGGGCCGAGGGAGGAAGATGTTCGGGCTGCGGAGCAGGGTGGACAGGGACTTCCTTCTGCTGATTGGCGGGATTGGGTCCACGGTTGGACCCCCTAGACCTGACCTTCTTGGGAGGCATGGTTGGAGAAGGGCTAGTTGAAGAGGAAGAGGCTGAGGCTATTCGTGTGGTTTTTCCCACAGACGGCGCCAATCTGTTACCGCTGAATTCGGTGTGGGGGTAAACAGATGAGATTTGTGAGTTCGTAGGGAACCTGAATAGCTGGTCCAAGCCTTCTGATTCTTGCCACAACCTGCAAAGAAGTGCGATACACCGGGGTTGATTCCGGCGACGCACCCTCCGACGCTCTTGTCAGTAACCAGTGGTGATTAAGGAAGAGCTTAAGGTGGAAAAAGAGTGATTACCTGGTCACAGTGGTAGGGGGGAGGTATTTATAGTCGCCATGGGAATGATTAGGGGCCTGATTTCCTGCGTAACTGTCAGGAGAAAAATCCTCCCATTCTGTTTTGGGAAATTGACCCCTGATTCTCGGTGGGAGCAAATCAGGCCCGTTGATTCAGTCAAATCAGTGGTCCTGATTCTCCTCTTGGTGATCTGGGTTTGTCTTGGGTCGGGACCCATACCCAGTTGGAGTGGATCCGTTTGCGGGGTGTTGGGTTTGTGAGAAGGAGACCCAGTACCCGTTTCGGATCCATCTGTATGTGAAATTACCGTTTTACCCCCGAACTTCAAGATTCGTGCCAAATCTGGACGGTTCCGATTTAACCCCATTTTTAGCCATATCAACTGTTTTGGCCTCATTTTGTGGGTAGTCCACAGTTTCCAGCCATTTAATTTTGTATTTTACTGTTTTTGCCTTATTTGTGGGCTATATAGTCCACAGTTTTCGGGCACTTTCGTGAGAATTTTATTTCCCTCATTGTTCGGGCTTAGTACACTGTTTTCGATCACTTTCATGAGATTCGTATTTTACTGTTTTAGCCTCATTTTGTGGGTTATAGTCCACAGTTTCTGGCCGTTTTCGTGAAACTTTTTATTTGACTGTTTTGCCTCATTTGTGGGCTATAGTCCACAGTTTCCAGGCACTTTAATGAGAATTTTTATTTCCCTCATTTTTGTGGGCTATAGTACACTATTTTCGATCACTTTCATGATATTATGTACTTTACGGTTCTACCCTCATTTGGGGGGTTATAGTCCACAGTTTCCGGCCGTTTTCGTGAAATTTTAAATTTGACCGTTTTATCCTCATTTGTGGGCCATTGTCCACAATTTTCGGCCACTGTCGGGAGAATTTTTATTTCCCTCATTCTGTGGGCGAACACTTTCATGAGATTTCGTTTGCACGGTTTCAGCGTCATTTTGTGGGTTAGACCACAGTTCCCATTCGTTTTTGTGAATTTTGTATTTCACTGTTGTGGCCTCATTGGTAGGCTCAAGTCCACAGTTTTCGACCACTTTCGTGGGAAATTTTATTTCCCTAATTTTGTGAGCTATAGTACACAGTTTTCGATCACTTTCTTAAGTTCTCGTATTTTACTGTTTTGGCCTCATTTTGTGGGTTCTAGACTTGTAGTCCACAGTTTCCATTCAGTTTTGTGAAATTTTGTATGTCACGGTTTTAGTCTCATTTGTGGGTTATAGTCCTCAGTTTTCGGGCACTTCCGTGAGAATTTTTATTTCCCTCATTTTGTGGGCTACAGTACACTATTTTCGATCACTTTGAAGAGATTTCGGATTTTACTGTTTTTGGCAACATTTTGTGGGTTATAGTCCACAGTTTCCAGCCGTTTACGTCAAATTTTTTATTTGACTGTTTTACCCTCATTTGTGGGCTATAGTCCACAGTTTTCGGCCACTGTCGCGAGAATTTTCATTTCCCTCATTCTGTGGGCTATAGTACACTGTTTTCGTTCACTTTCATGAGATTTCGTGTTTCAGTGTATTGGCCTCATTTTTGGGTTATAGTCCACAGTTTCTATTCGTTTTCGTGAAAATTTATATTTGACTGTTTTAGCCTCATTGATGGGCTATATTCCACAGTTTTCAGCAACCTTCGTGAGAATTTTTATTTCCCTCATTTTGTGGGCTACAGTACACTATTTTCGATCACTTTAATGAGATTTCGTATTTTACTGTTTTTGGCCTCATTTTTTGGATTATAGTCCACAGTTTCCGGCCGTTTACGTGAAATTTTTTATTTGGCTGTTTTACCCTCATTTGTAGGCTATAATCCATAGTTTTCAACCACTGTCGTGAGAAATTTTATTTCCATCATTCTGTGGGTTATAGTACACTGTTTTCGATCACTTTCATGAGATTTCGTATTTTACTGTTTTGACCTCATTTTGTGGGTTATAATCCACAGTTTCCTTTCGTTTTCACGAAATTTTGTATTTGACTGTTTTAGCCGCATTGGTGGGGCTATAGTCCTCAGTTTTCGGCAACTTTCGTGAGAATTTTTATTTCCCTCATTCTGTGGGCTATAGTACACTGTTTTCGATCACTTTCATGACATTTCGTATTTTACTGTTTTGACCTCATTTTGTGGGTTATAGTCCAAAGTTTCCTTTCGTTTTCTGGAAATTTTGTATTTGACTGTTTTAGCCGCATTGGTGGGCTATAGTCCTCAGTTTTCGGCTACTTTCGTGAGAATTTTTATTTTCCTCATTCTGTGGGCTATAGTACACTCTTTTCGATCACTTTCATGATATTTCGTATTTTACTATTTTGCCCTCATTTTGTGGGTTATAGTCCACAGTTTTCGGCCATTTTCGTGAAATTTTGTATTTGACTATTTTAGTCTCATTTGTGGGCTATATAGTCCACAGTTTACTGCCACTTTCGGGAGATTTTTTATTTTCCCCATTTTGTGGGCTATAGTACAATTTTTTCGATCACTTCCATGAGATTCCGTATTTTATCGTTTTGGTCTCATTTTGTGGGTTATCGTCAACAGTTTCCGGCCATTTTCGTGAAATTTTGTATTTGATTGTTTAGCCTCATTTGTGGGATATAGTTCCTTGTTTTCGGGCAATTTCGTAAGAATATTTATTTCCCTCATTTTGTAGGCTATAGTACACTATTTTCCATCTCTTTCATGAAATTTCGTATTTTACTATTTTGGCCTCATTTTTTGGGTTATCGTCCAGTGTTTCTGGCCGTTTCCGTGAAAATCTGTATTTGACTGTTTTACCCTCATTTGTAGGCTATAGTCCACAGTTTTCGGCAACTTTCGTAAGAATTTTTATTTCCCTAATTTTGTGGGCTATAGTACACTGTTTTCGATCACTTTCTTGAGATTTCTTATTTTACTATTTTGGCCACATTTTGTGGGTTATAGTCCACAGTTTCCGGCCGTTTTCGTGAAATTTTTTATTTGACTGTTCTAGCCTGATTTGTGGGCTATAGTCACAGTTTTCGGCAACTTTCGTGATATTTTTTATTTCCCTGATTTTGTGGCCTATAATTCATTGTTTTCGTTCACTTTCATGAGATTTTGTATTTTACTGTTTTGGCCTTATTTGGTGGGTTATAGTCCATAGTTTCCGGTCGTTTGCGTGAAATTTTGTAGTTGATTCGTTTAGGCTCATTTGTGGGCTATAGTCAACAGTTTACTACCACTTTCGTGAGATTTTTTATTTCCCTCATTTTGTGGGCTAGAACATTGTTTTCGATCACTTTCATGAGATTTCGTATTTTACTGTTTTGGCCTCATTTTGTGAGTTAGTCCACAGTTTCGGCCGTTTTCGTAAAATTTTGTATTTCACTGTTTTTTCCTTATTTGTGGGCTATAGTCCACAGTTTTCGGGCACTTTCGTGAGAATTTTTATTTCCCTCATTTTTTTGAGCTACAGTACTCTGTTTTCGATCACTTTCAAGAGATTCATATTTTACTGATTTGGACTAATTTTGTGGGTTATAGACCACAGTTTCCTGCCGTTTTCGTGAATTATTTTTATTTGGCTGTTATGCCTCATTTGTGGGTTATAGTCCACAGTTTTCTGGCACTTCAATGAGAATTTTTATTTCCCTCATTTTGGGGGCTATAGTATACTGTTTTTTATCACTTTCGTGATATTTTGTACTTTACGGTTTCGCCCTCATTTTAGGGGTTATAGTCCACAGTTTCCGGCCGTTATCACGAAATTTTATGTTTGACCGTTTTACCCTCATTTGTGGGCTATTGTCCACAGTTTTCGGCCATTGTCTGGAGAATCTTTATTTCCCTCATTCTGTGAGCGATCACTTTCATGAGATTTCATATTTTACGGTTTCAGCCTCATTTTGTGGGTTAGTCCACAGTTTCCATTCGTTTTTGTGAATTTTGTATTTGACTGTTTCGGCCTCATTGGTGCACTATAGTCCACGATTTTCGGCCACATTCGTGAGATATTTTATTTCCCTCATTTTGTGGGCTATATTACACTGTTTTCGATCACTTTCTAAAGTTTTCGTATTTTACTGTTTTGGCCTCATTTTTTGGACTCTGGACTTGTAGTCCACGGTTTCCATTCGTTTTCGTGAAATTTTGGATTTGACGGTTTTAGCCTCATTTATGGGCTATAGTCCATAGTTTTCAGGTACTTTCGTGAGAATTTTTATTTCCCTCATTTTGTGGGCTACAGTACACTATTTTCGATCACTTTCATGAGATTTCGTATTTTACTGTTTTTGGCCTCATTTTGTGGGTAATAGTCCACATTTTCCGGCCATTTACGTGAAATTTTTTATTTGACTGTTTTACCCTCATTTGTGGGCTATAGTCCACAGTTTTCAGCCACTGTCGTGAGAATTTTATTTCCCTCATTCTGTGGGCTATAGTACACAGTTTTCGATCACTTTCATGAGATTTCGAGTTTTAGTGTATTGGCCTCATTTTGCGGGTTATAGTCCACAGTTTCCATTTGTTTTCGTGAAATTTTGCATTTGACTGTTTTAACCGCATTGGTGGGCTATAGTCCACAGTTTTCGGTAACTTTCGTGAGAATTTTTATTTCCCTCATTCCGTGGGCTATAGTACACTATTTTCGATCACTTTCATGAGATTTCATATTTTACTGTTTTGACCTCATTTTGTGGGTTATCGTCCACTGCTTCTGGCCGTTTTCATGAAATTTTGTATTTTACTGTTTTAGCCTTATTTGGGATCTATAGTCCACAGTTTTCGGATACTTTCGTGAGAAATTTTATTTCACTCATTTTTTGGGCTATAGTACACTGTTTTCGATTACTTTCATGTGTTTTGGCCTCATTTTGTAGGTTATAATCCACAATTTTCGGCCGTTTTCGTAAAATTTTGTTTTTGGTGGTTTTAGCCTCATTTGTGGGCTATAGTCCACAATTTACTGCCACTTTCGTGAGATTTTTTATTTCCCTTATTTTATGGGCTATAGTACACTTTTTTCGTTCACTTCCATGAGATTCCGTACTTTACTGTTTTGGCCTCATTTTGTGGGTTATAGTCAACAGTTTCAGGCCATTTTCATGAAATTTTGTATTTGACTGTTTAGCATCATTTCTGGAATATAGTCCCTGTTTTCGGGCAATTTCGTGAGAAATTTTATTTCCCTCATTTTGTGAGCTATAGTACACTATTTTCGATCACTTTCATGAGATTTCGTATTTTACTGTTTTGGCCTCATTTTGTGTGTTATAGTCCACTGTTTTCGGCCGTTTTCGTGAAATTCTGCATTTGACTGTTCTACCCTCATTTGTGGGCTATTGTCCACAGTTGTCGGCCATGGTCGTGAGAATTTTTATTTCCCTCATTCTGTGGGCGATGACTGTCTTGAGATTTCATATTTTACTGTCATGAGATTTCGTATTTTACTATTTTGGCCTCTTTTTGTGGGTTATAGTCCACAGTTTCCATTCGTTTTCTTGAAATTTTGTATCTGACTGTTTTCACCTCATTGCTGGGCTATAGTCCACAGTATTCAACCTCTTTCTTGAGATTTCGTACTTTACCGTTTGGGCCACATTTTGTGGGATGTAATCCCCAGTTTCCATTCATTTTCATGAAATTTTGTATTTGACAGTTGTAGCCTCATTTGTGGGCTATAGCCCACAGTTTTCGGCCACTTTCGTGATATTTTTTATCTCACTCATTTTGTGGGCTATAGTAGACTGTTTTCGATCACGTTCATGAGATTTTGTATTTTACTGTTTTGGCCTTATTTTGTGGGTTAGAGTCCACAGTTTCGGGCCGTTTTCATGAAATTCTATATTTGATTGTTTTAACCTCATTTGTGTGCAATTTGTCCACACTTTTCGGACACTTTCATGAGAATTTTTATTTCCCTCATTTTGTGTGCTGTGGTACACTGTTTTCGATCACTTTCGTGAGATTTCGTATTTTACTATTTTGGCCTCATTTTGTGGGTTAGAGTCTACAGTTTCGGGCCGTTTTCATGAAATTTTGTATGCGGCTGTTTTAGCCTCATTTGTGGGCTATAGCCCACAGTTTTTGGCCACTTTCGTGATATTTTGTATTTTTCTCATTTTTTGGGCTATATTACACTATTTTCGATCACTTACATGCAATTTCGTATTTTACGGTTTCGGCCTCATTTTATGGGTTAGTCCATAGTTTCCATTCATTTTTGTGAATTTTTGTATTTCACTATTTCGGCCTCATTGGTGCACTATAGTCCACAGTTTTCGGCGACTTTCGTGAGATTTTTTATTTCCCCTCATTTTGTGGAATATAGTACACTGTTTTCGATCACTTTCTTAAGTTTTCGTATTTTATTGTTTTGACCTCATTTTGTGGGTTCTAGACTTGTAGTCCACAGTTTTCATTCATTTCCGTGAAATTTTGGATTTGACGGTTTTACCCTCTTTTGTGGGCTATAGTCCACAGTTTTCGGCCATTGTCGTGAGAATTTTTGTTTACCTCATTCTGTAGGCTATAGGACACAGTTTTCGATCACTTTCATGAGATTTCGTGTTTTAGTGTATTGGCCTCATTTTGTGGGTTGTAGTCCACAATTTTCATTCGTTTTCGTGAAATTTTGTATTTGACTGATTTATCCTCGTTAGTAGGCTATAGCCCACAGTTTTCGACAACTTTCGTAAGCATTTTTATCTCCCTCATTTGGTGGGCTATAGTACACTGTTTTCGATCACTTTCTTGAGATTTCGTATTTTACTATTTTGGCCTCATTTTGTGGGTTATAGTCCATAGTTTCCAGCCGTTTTCTTCAAATCTTTTATTTGACTGTTTTACCCTCATTTGTGGGCTATAGTCCATACTTTTCGTCCACTGTCGTGAGAATTTTTATTTCCCTCATTCTGTGGGCTATAGTACACTGTTTTCGATCACTTTCATGCGATTTCGTATTTTACTGTTTTGGCCTCATTTTGTGGGTTATAGTCCACCGCTTCCTTTCGTTTTCGTGAAATTTTGTATTTGACTAGTTTAGCCGCATTGGTGGGCTATAGTCCACAGTTTTCGACAACTTTCCTGAGAATTTTATTTCCTTCATTCTGTGGACTATAATACACTATTTTCGATCACTTTCATGAGATTTCGTATTTTACTGTTTTGGCCTCATTTTGTGGGTTATATTCCACTGTTTCCGATCGTTTTCATGAAATTTTGTATTTTACTGTTTTAGCCTTATTTGTGGGCTATAGTCCACAGTTTTCGGGCACTTTCGTGAGAAATTTTATTTTCCTCATTTTTGGGCTATAGTACATTGTTTTCAATTACTTTCATGTGTTTTGGACTCATTTTGTGGGTTATAGTCCACAGTTTCCGGCCGTTTTCATGAAATTTTGTATTTGGCTGTTTTAGCCTCATTAGTGGGCTATTGTCCACAGTTTATTGCCACTTTCGTGAGATTTTTTATTTTCCTCATTTTGTGGACTATAGTACACTTTTTTCGATCATTTCCATGAGATTTCGTATTTTACTGTTTTGGCCTCATTTTGTGGGTTATAGTTGACAGTTTCTAGCCATTATCATGAAATTTGGTATTTGACTATTTTAGCATCATTTGTCGGATATAGTCCACTATTTTCGGGCAATTTCGTGAGAATTTTTATTTCCCTCTTTTTGTGGGCTATATAGTACACTATTTTCGATCACTTTCATGAGATTTCGTATTTTACTGTTTTGGCCTCATTTTGTGGGTTATAATCCACTGTTTCCGACCGTTTTCGTGAAATTCTGTATTTGACTGTTTTACCCTCATTTGTGGGCTATTGTCCACAGTTGTCGGCCACAGCCGTGAGAATTTTTAATTCTCTCATTTTGTGGGCAATCACTGTCATGAGATTTCGTATTTTACTGTTTTGGCCTCTTTTTGTGGGTTATAGTCCACAGTTTCCATTCGTTTTCTTGAAATTTTGTATATGACTGTTTTCGCCTCATTGTTGGGCTATAGTCCACTGTTTTCGGCCACTTTCGTAAGAATTTTTATTTCCCTCATTTTGTGGGCTATAGCACACAGTTTTCAACCTCTTTCTTGAGATTTCGTACTTTACTGTTTTGGCCTCATTTTGTGGGATGTAGTCCACAGTTTTCGTAAAATTTTGTATTTGACAGTTGTAGCCTCATTTGTGGGCTATAGTCCACAATTTTCGGCCACTTACGTGATATTTTTTATCTCCCTTTTTTGGTGGGCTATAATACACTGTTTTCGATCACGTTCATGAGATTTATTATTTTACTGTTTTAGCCTTATTTTGTGGGTTATAGTCCCCAGTTTCTGGTCGTTTTTGTGAAATTTTGTATTTGATTATTTTAGCCTCAATTGTGGGCAATTTGTCCACAGTTTTCGGACACTTTGGTGAGAATTTTTATTTCCCTCATTTTGTGGACTACGGTACACTGTTTTCGATCACCTTCATGAGATTTCGTATTTTACTGTTTTGGCCGCATTTTGTGGATTATAGTCCACAGTTTCGGGCAGGCCATTTTCATGAAATTTTGTATTCGACTGTTTTAGCCTCATTTGTGGGCTATAGTCCACAGTTTTTGGCCACTTTCATGATATTTTGTATTTCCCTCATTTTCTGGGCTATAGTACACTGTTTTCGATCACTTTCATGAGATTTCGTATTTTACTGTTTTGGCCTTATTTTGTGGGTCATAGTCCACAGTTTTCGGCCGTTTGCGTGAAATTTTTTATTTGAACGTTTTACCCTTATTTGTGGGCTATTCACCACAGTTTTCAGCCACTGTCGCGATAATTTTTATTTCCCTCATTCTAAAGGCTATAGTACAGTGTTTTCGATCACTTTCATGAGATTTCGTACTTTACAGTTTTGGCCTCATTTTGCGAGTTATATTCGTTTTCGTGAAATTTTGTATTTGACTATTTTAGCCTCATTGGTGGGCTAAAACAGTTTTCGATTGTTTCGTGAAATTTTGTATTTGACTGTTTCCAATCGTTTTAGCCTCATTTTGTATTTGAGTGTTTTAGTCCACAATTTTCGGCTATTTTCGTGAGAAATTTTGTTTCTTTCATTTTGTGTGCTATTGTACAACTGTTTTCGATCACTTTCATGAGATTTCGTATTTTACTGTATTGGCCTCATTTTGGGGTTATAGTCCACAGTTTTCAGCCATTTTCGTGAAATTTTGTATTTGACTGTTTTAGCCTCATTTGTGCACTAAAGTCCCCAGTTTTTGGGTACTTTCGAGAAAATTTTTATTTCCCTCATTTTGTAGGCTATAGTATACTGGTTTCGATCACTTTCATGAGATTTCATGTTTTATTGTTTTTCCTCATTATGTGGGTTATAGTCCACAGGTTCCATTCGTTTTCGTGAAATTTTGTATTTGACTGTTTTAGCCTCATTTGTGGGGTATAGTCCCCAGTTTTCGGCCACTTTCGTGAGAATTTTTATTTCCCTCAATTTGTGGGCTATAGTACACTGTTTTCGATCACTTTTTTGAGATTTCGTATATTACAGTTTTGGCCCCATTTTGTGAGTTGTAGTCCACAATTTCCGTTCGTTTTCGTGAAATTTTGCATTTGACTTTTTTAGCCTCATTTGTGGGGTACAGTCCACAGTTTTCGGACACTTTCCTGAGAATTTTTATTTCCCTCATTTTGTGGGCTATAGTACCTCTTTTCAATCACTTTAATGAGATTTCGTATTTTATTGTTTTGGCCTCATTTTGTGAGTTATAGTCCATAGTTTCCGTCCGTTTTCGTGAAATTTTGCATTTGACTTTTTTACCCCATTTGAGGGCTTATTGTCCACAGTTTTCGGCCACTATCGTGAGAATTCTTTTTTCCCTCATTCTGTGGGAATAGTACACTATTTCAATCACTTTCATGGGATTTCGTTTTGTACTGTTTTGGCCTCCTTTTGTGGGTTATAGTCCACAGTTTCCATTCGTTTTTGTGAAATTTTGTATTTGACTGTTTTAGCCTCATTGGTGGGCTATAATACACAGTTTTCGGCAACTTTCGTGAGAATTTTTATTCCCCTCAATTGGTGGGCTATTGTACACTGTTTTCGATCACTTTCTTGAGATTTCGTATTTTACCGTTTTGGCCCCATTTTGTGAGTTGTAGTCCACAATTTCCATTCGTTCGTGAAATTTTGCATTTGACTTTTTTAGCCTCATTTGTGTATAGTCCACAGTTATCGGGCATTTTCATGAGATTTTTTATTTTCCTCATTTTGTGGATTATAGTACACTGTTTTTTATCACTTTCATGAGATTTTAAATTTTACGGTTTTGGCCTCATTTTGTGGGTTACAGACAAGGTTGTAAACGGCGTCAGGCGGTGGCGGTTCGGCCAAGGACCGCCTACCGCCTAGGACGCCTAGGCGGCGCCTAAGCGGCGCCTAGGCGTTTTGTTATTATTTTTTAAATATTAATATATTAACCTTTTAAAAGTTATATTTCTCTATTTTTGCTTGTAGTCTAAATCTTTTTGTAAAGTTGGAACTTTGGTGCTTGTAATTTAAATCATTTTGTGAATTCTTTAATCTTTATCCTAATATGATTGAATGATTCTTAATCTTGACAATGGAGGTTGCAGGGTTGAAACAAACAATTTATTGGAGTTATTGCGATCAAGAACAACTAATCTTCCTGAAGAAAATGGCCAGGCCATGGGATTAAATGCATCACAATTCACAAGTGATGCTAGGCCAGAATGATTTTAGAAGTTTAATAACGATTATGGTGTAAACTTTAGATTCATAATGACATAAACAATAATCAGTCATATAAAAATTCAAATATAACGTGAACTAGTAACACTTTAATGTAAAGATGAAGAGGCTTTTTCTGTTGAAGATGAATAGGCTTTTTTCTGTTGAAGATGAAGAGACTATTTTAAAGAATTTGAAAAAAAAAATTACAAAAAAATCTGTCAGCCGCCTGGTCCGCCTCAGCTGCCTCGGCCGCCTAGGCGCCGCCTGGTCCGCCTCGGCCGCCTAGGCGCCGCCATATCGACACCTTGTACGCCTAACTGCCATCTCAATGCCTAGAGTACTGCCTATTGCATATGCGGTTCGTTCTCCTCTTTTTGAGCGCCTAGGCGCCGCCTAGGCGTCCGAGGCGGACGCCATTTAGAACATAACTTATAGTCCACATTTTCAGGCCTTTTCGTAAAATTTTGTATTTGACTGTTTTAGCCTCATTTGTGGGCTATAGTCCATAGTTTTCTGCCACTGTCGTGAAAATTTTTATTTCCCTCATTCTATGCGCTATAGTACTCTGTTTTCGATCACTTTCATGAGATTCGTATTTTACTGTTTTTGCCTTATTTTGTGGGTTATAGTCCACAATTTCTGGCCATTTTCGTGAAATTTTTTATTTGATTGTTTTAGCCTCATTTGTGGGTTATAGTCCAGCACTTTCATAGGAATTTTTATTCCCCTCATTTTGTGGGCTATAGTACACTGTTTTCGACCACTTTCATGAGATTTCGTATTTTACAGTTTTGGCCTCATTTTGTGAGTTATGCCACAGTTTCCGGCCGTTTTCGTGAAATTCTGTATTTGACTGTTTCAGCCTCATTTGTGGGCTATAGTCCACAATTTTCGGCCACTTTCGTGATATTTTTTATTTCACTGATTTTGTGGGCTATACTGTTTTCGTTGACTTTCATGAGATTTTGTATTTTACTGTTTTGGCCTTATTTTGTGGGTTATAGTCTGTTGTTTCCAGTCATTTTCGTGAAATTTTGTATTTGATTGTTTTAGCCTCATTTGTGGGCTATAATCCACAATTTACTGCCACTTTCGTGAGATTTTTGTTTCCCTCATTTTGTGGACTATAGTACATTGTTTTCTATCACTTTCATGAGATTTCGTATTTTACTGTTTGGACTCATTTTGTGGGTTATAGTCCACAGTTTCCGACCATTTTCGTTAAATTTTGTATTTGACTGTTTTAGCCTCATTTGTGAGCTAAAGTCCACAGTTTTCGGGCACTTTCGTGAAAATTTTTATTTCCCTCATTTTGTGGGCTATACACTATTTTTGATCATTTTCCTGAGATTTCGTATTTTACTGTTTTGACCTCATTTTGTGGGTTATTGTCCACAGTTTCCTGTTGTTTTCGTGAAATTTTTTATTTGACTGTTTTAGCCTTATTTGTGGGCTGTAGTCCACAGTTTTCGCCACTTTCTTGATATTTTTTATTTCCCTTATTTTGTGGGCTATAGTACACTGTTTTCGATCACTTTCATGAGATTTTGTATTTTGCACTTTTGGCCGAATTCTGTGGGTTACAGTCCACAGTTTTCGATCTTTTTCATGAAATTTTGTATTAGACTGTTTTAGCCTCATTTGTAGGCTATAGTCCACTGTTTACTGCCACTTGCCTGAGATTTTTTATTTCTCTCATTTTGTGCGCTATAGTACACTGTTTTCGATCACTTTCATGAGATTCGTATTTTACTTTTTTGACCTCATTTTGTGGGTTATAGTTCACAGTTTCCTGCCATTTTTCTGAAATTTTATATTTGACTGTTTTAGCCTCATTTGTGGGCTATATAGTCCACAGTTTTCGGGCACATTCTTGAGAATTTCGAATTCCCTCTTTTTGAGGGCTATAGTACACTGTTTTCGATCACTTTCATGAGATTTCGTATTTTACTGTTTTGGCCTTATTTTGTGGGTTATAGTCCACAGTTTCCGGCCATTTTCGTGAAATTTTGTATTTAATTGTTTTAGCCTCATTTGTGCACTAAAGTCCACAGTTTCCGGCACTTTCGTGAGAATTTTTATTTCCCCTATTTTGTGAGCTATAGTTCACTGGTTTTAATCACTTTCATCAGCATATGTTTATGGCAAAAATTTGTATAAAAATTGAAAAATACATGCAAAGAGCAGCTAGCCCCGACAATAACGACGAGGTGGTCGGGTTTGGGGGTTGGATTGGAATGGAGTAGTCGGGTTTGGAGGTGGAGGAGATGGTTTTGGGAGGTCAGGGTCGGTGATGGATGTCGGGGTGCAGTGAGTGCCGGCGGGGGCTCATGTTGGGTTTGGATGGAACTGGAGTTTAGAGGTCGGGGGTCGGGCAGTGGAAGTGGGGGCCAGCTGTCGGTGGAGGTGACGATGATGGTGCGCGAATGGGGCTAGTGAAGGAGGTCGATGTCGGGCCGGAGGTCGTAAAGGAGACCTGATGTTGTCGAGGAGGTCAGCGATCGGATGAGAATTGGGGATTTGAGGAAGAACTTCGCAACTAGGGTTAGAGATTTGGGATTGCATTTGGGGAAGAGTCCAAGTAATAAGTTATTATATTACCTATATAAAATAGGAGGATGGTGGTGACTCTTTTACCAAATTAGGCCACTTTTTCAAACTAATTTTCAGAACATACCACTTTCGAAACAAATTTTGAAGATAGACCAAACTGCAGTATGTTTGATTGTGAGGCCGCATATGAAAACTGCGACATCTTTTAAAATGTGTTTTTTCGAGGTCGCAGTTCCCAATTGCGGCTTAATTATAAGAAATGTTGCAGTTGTGAATGGCTGCTTTAGTTTGTTTTTTTTTTAAGAAAAAAAAAAGAAAAATTTATAACAAAGGCCGCAGTTGGAAACTGCAGCATCTATTTAACACATTTTTACTTGAAAACAATTGTTCAGGTCTCGAAGTCACTTTATGCTAAATATGAAATGAACTAAGGTCGCAGTCGAAAACTGCGATCTCGAAAAAACACATTTTTGAAGAGGCCGCAATAGGGAACTGTGGGCTCGTTTACGAAGAGTGCTCAATATATCACATGTTAATATCTCATATCCCTTTTACTCATATAAATATAAATAAATAAATATATTATAATTTTTTGTGGATATCTGTATTGGATCCACTTTTTTGAAGCATATCTAAATCCATTTGTTTTCTTTTGTTATTTGAATCTTTATCCGAATTTGCCTGAATATGAATTTTTCATATCCCTATCGGTCAAAATTTTGGATTCGAATACGGGTCGTATATATCCTTATCTAAGAGCATCTCTAGGTTTTAGTTAATCTCTTCTTGTCTTTTCTTTTTCTTTCCTTGAATTTTGGTTTTACTTAATTACACAACATGCCCTCTACTACCTCTAATTTGTAGTATTATAATGGGAGAGTTGAGGTTATCATTTATAAACCACCTGTAATTTGTAAACATTCAACCATCTAATCTCAACCATTCATTTAAGTGTGAATTATATTAACCATTCATTTACTGAACGGTTGTTAGTGTAGTACCCAGCAACATAGCATATGGCTATTTTTGCGTAGTAATCCGTGCACGTATGAGTATTGCACACGATTACACATTTCTAATACTTATCAGTTTTAATTGAGAGATTTCAGACATATGAGCTGTTCTTAACCCGATGAAGTAAACTCGGAATATCTTCTCAATTAAAATGTGGTTTTGTCCTGATTGTTTTGACCAGACAATTATCGGGAGAAAATTATAATTTCTATAAAACCTATATTTTTATAGATTTTAAATTATATATGTTGGTCATTTTTAATTTAGGCTAATGCTTGAATTGAATGTGGATTGGAATTGTGCATAAGGGTGTGGTAACCTAGGGTATGGTGACCTAGGGTTCCTTGACCTAACCTAGGGTTAGGAACCCTAGCATCATGTAATCATGGCTTGATCTTGATAAAGATCTAATGGTAGAAATATTTCACCATGTGTATGTTGACTTATGGAATGAGAAGTTTCCAAGGAAGTTTCTAAGAAACTTCCCAAGAGTTTCTAGAAGATGGTGTTGGCACTTCATCTCACCATACATCACCATCCACTCCACTCCATCCCATCCACACCCTACATTTGGCCGGCCCTAACTCCCAACACCCCAAACCCTAGCTCTCCATTTTTTTCTATAAAACCCCCACTCATTCCACTTCCCATCTCTTCTCATTTCTTCCTATCCTTGTTCCTATTCAAAAAAAAAAGTGAAGTCTTTTGGAGAAGGAAGAGTAGTAGAGAAGGAGAAGAAGTGTAGTAGAGGGTTGGCCAAGGTTTCTACAAGAGCAAGGAGCAAAGGGAAGCAAGCAAGGCTAGGAGCAAGGAGATTCTCTTGCAAAATCAACAAGTGGGTGATTCTCTAAACTTAAAAAGAGTTAGTCTTTCTTTTGTATGTGATGATTAGCATGTAAAAGTAGCTAAGAAAACTTGGTTGGCCAAGTATGAGCATGGGCATGTTAAGAAAAGAAAAGTTGTATTGTAGAATAACTTATTTTCTAAGCTTTTGTTAGAAGCATGTTTGTAAGTGTGAGTTTGAGAATTTCTTGCTCTCAAACGGTTAGGAATTTGGGGCTCAAATCTTGGGTACTTGTTCTTTTATATATGTAGAGCAGTCATGAATTTTTTCATAATTTTTAGAAGCAATTTAGTAGCCCAAACACCGAGTCAAACTCAGGACAGTAACCAGCCGAAATGGCTGCTGGCTGTGTGAAATTTGCGGTGTCTTTCCGATTTTCTAACTCAAAATTTACTGGGTAATTTGAGCTGAAAATTTTTGTGGACACTCTGGTATGTGTCTACAACTACAGTCTTAAATTTCATAATTTTCCAAGGTCGTTTGATACCTCAAAGAAATTGTAGAATATCATTGGTCTGGAAGTTCTGGCTGAAGCTGACTGTTTTTGGACCAAGGTTAAAAAGGTCATAACTCCTTGTGTGTTTATGATATTGCTATGAAATTTTGGGAGTATCTTATGGTATGAGTCTATTGATGATTCTCAAATTTTACAATTTTTTTGAGGTCATTTGATGGAGTTTCAAAAATAAACCGTATATAGTGGTATAAACCCTGTTGAAAGAGCAGCTGAAAAGTATGCTATGTTTGAGAAGTCATAAATCATTGTGTGTTATGAATCTGAATGTGAATTTTGGACACAATGAAAAGTTATATGTGTGGATTAAGAATCTCAAATTTCATGAGCATTGGAATTAAGGTTGATTTGTTATTGAATTTCAAAATAGACCAAGTTCAACCTAGTTCAGATTGACTAGTCTATAAAGATGTTTAATTCTGAAATTATTCGTTAAGAATTTGTAAAATTGACCAACTAGAGATTTGTAGTAGGGAGTCATAGCTTTCTAACCCAACTGAAATTTTATAATTCCAGTTTGTAGGTTGAGAGTTATGATTTTTCAAAGGCTATGACAGATCCAGTCTAGTTGAAGCCCTGTTTATTAAAGAATCAACCTTTCCCCCTGTTTGCGCACCTGATGAAATTTGGTGTTTTCGAGGACTTTAATGATTGAATCTGAAAGTGTGTTCAACTAGGAAGTTGTAGTAGACACTTCCATCTTTCCATAGGATCCAGAATCGAGTAATTCCGATAAGTGAGCAAATTTTAAAAATATTGGAAAGGTGCAGTAAGTGCAGGAAGGAACATTCCGCTGAGAGTGTATGAGGTGTTTAGAGTGTCAAGATGATTGAATTTGAGGAAATAGTTAACTGGAGAGTTGTAGACCAGGATCTTAGCTTTCCAGAATGGGTGGTATCAAGCAAATCTAAGCTGTGTGTTGGAAGTTGTGGTTGTTGCAAGTTTAGCAACCTGTTGTTTAGATTGACTTCAAGCTTAAGTTAAGTTGGGGTTCTTGAAAGAATTTGAGGGAGTCGTCCACTAAGGGATTGCAGTGAATCTCCCTACCCTTCAAGAAATTATGATTATGCTGGATTCCAAAGAGCATAGCTTGAGTTACAGCTACTACTATTTCTTGAACTTTTTCATCGGACAATTGATGAGAAACCCTCTGCATACCGCAGTGTGATGATCATGAGCTATTGAGTTTCAAAAGATGTTTTAGTATTTCATCTGGAACTTAGACAAGTTCCTGTGCTTAGTACTCATGGTGGACATGAGTGAGTTAGGATATAGCTCTGGTCGGTTTGTGTTTGGTGTCTCGATGCCTGAGTCTGTCAATGGTCAAGAATTGATGATTGTGTGTGTGCTTACCTTCATTCTATTATGTTGGATCCTTTGGGCGCTGTTGGACTACTCGCTGAGGGTCACGGGCCGAGATTATTTGGTCGATATTGCGAAGGTATTGGAATCAACAGATGTGATTCCCGTGATGATTGTTGTTTTGACAGACCAGACAGGCTCGACATTGTTGATCGACACCAAGTGTGATTTGGGTAACAACTGGTTTTTAGTAAATTGCATTGATTAGGTTTCCTTTATTGTTTCGCTTGAAAACCGAATTGGTGTTAGGAGTGATTCCTTATAATCCGACTCGTTCTGAGAGTTGGCACTAGGTGGTGATAACTATGGGGTGTCTCTTCCTGTCATTAGGGATATGTGCCGCCGTGCGTATCTTGCACTGTTGATTCCTGAAGTACCATGGAAAGAACGGGATGTCGATTTTCTGGCGGATAGGAAATTTTATACCTTCAAGGCCATCATGTTCTATGTTGTGGACACGAACAGATCATAATGGATCTGCGCAATGGATATGCTGTTGTATATCTGTAAGTTCGTCACAGTTTTTAGGGTGGTCTGATGTAGCAATGGTTGATGGCAACGGGATAGCGTCCCGAATTATTTCTTTTATTTATACCTCCTCAACCATGTCATACTATCAGGAACAGAAAGTGGACCGAATTAGAATGCATTGCATAACGAGGGTTCAAATCCCTGAACTGGAGAAACGGCTTGATCTGGGGCACATGTAGTATGGGATGCATGTGTGTCCAGAGTCTTGCTAACATTAGATTAAGTACATCTGTTCTGTACTCTATGTTTTGTATTAGACTTCAAGTCATGGCATATACGAACACTAAGAAATCAAGATACACGTATCTTTTCCATTCAAGTTGAATTGTGGGTATGATAATTGGAGATCGCTGTTTTCTTATCAGCATTGCGTCAGTAGAATTACTGACGTGCCCACTTAATTAGGTACTTAATACCGGGTCAAGAAGGCAGGTAAACCAACCCAACAGGGCATCCAAGTGGGGCGGCAGTGTACATGTCTACCATTCGAGCGGGTGCAGAAATATCAGAGTTGCGCAACAGATGGCTCAAGCCAAGGGGCAAGTCCCAGGGAGGCAGATAAACCATTCAGCGGAATTTTGGGCAGTGACCAACCGATCATCATTCTAGAAGACAACCGATAGCTTCGCAAAAGGAGTTAGAATATTTTTGTAATCAGTTGTAATAAGTTTATGTAATTTATATTCCTTGTTCAAGAACAAGATAAGGACTGTAATTATTGATGTAATGATTCTATTTGGAAATAAAAATTTTTAAATTTCCGTGTTAATTACTGTATTGAGATGCATTTGAAGGGAAAGATTCTGGTGATGTCACGAATGTCATGTAACGAGGATCCGGGGTGTTACAATTAGTTACCATAATACCCTCAAAGTTCAAATTTATTTACGACACAATTATTTACAAAAGTGTTATTCATATAAAATAAAAGTTTGTGTCACTAGGGGTAATTTGTAAAGTGCATGTGATAAGTAAGGAGATGTCTCAGGTTCGAGGCAAGATTATGTCTTACTGTTTATATATAAAAAAATTAATTAGAATTTGTGTCGCACGTACAGATTACTAGTAGTTTATTAGGTGGAAAATGTGTAGGTAGGAGGACTTCAAGGGTATAAATGGAAGTGTAATAAAGGAAATTGTAGACGAGTAATTGAATAGGCCAATACATTGAACTTAAGCGACAAACAATTTGGAACAAAATACAAGGACCAGAAAAACATTCTTTGTTGGAACATATGGAGTAATATTAAACTTATAAAAACAAACTTTATTTGGAGTCTCTCTCTCTCTAGAAGTTCAAGAAAGATAAACTCTCCCTAAAAAAATACCCAAAAGCAAAACCCTATATCTGAGTTTGAGGGGGCAGCGACTAGGGTTCATCCCCCCTCCCCCCACCGCCGCCAAACACCTCGCCACGTCATCCACCCTTATCGCCTTCACCACCATCGTCCCCCAAACCTTTGACTCCAGCCTAATCTCCATCCCTCAGTCACCCTCCTCCTCGTGAACGCTAGCTCTATCATCAACGGCAGCCGCTGCAGAGTCCCCAGATCCGCTGTCATCATTGTGCCAAGATCTGTCCCCAGATCCACCGCCATCGCAGGTGACTCTGAAGTCGACCCCACCACCGACGCAGGCACCGTACACGTCCCGTCGCTCCTCCAACGTCGCTACGATGGAGAGTCAGCGAGCTCCGATCGACACGCCGACAAACGCTAGCGAGCTTCTATGGTGTGGAGCTTGAAACGGAAGCAGTGGAGGGTCGCCGAGCCAGACCAAGTCCCAGACGGGGACTTCAAACGATTGACGCATCGACAAATGATGAGGTGCTGGCGAGCTCTTATGGTGTGGAGCTCGAGACGGCAGCAACTACGTCGCCGGTGGAGGGTCGTCTGACCATACTCAACAAGTCCCAGACGGGGCCTTTGAACGATTGTCATGCCGACAAACGATGAGGAGCTGGCATGCTCCTATGGTGGAGTGCCATCGCAACGGCGTCATCCCCCGACAGCTGCAACCCCACAGCATCTATTTATATATATACACTACAAGGAATTTGCCATATACCAACGGATACCTATAGTGACCGATCTCTAAAACTGTGGGTATAGGCATCATATACCTACAGACGTGTAGTAAACTGTGGGTATAGGTATCCTATAACTTTAGATCTTTTAAACACTGTGGGTATAGTCCATAATTTATTTTTCCCCCAATTTTTTCATTTTCCCTCCCCCTCCAAAAAAATATATTTCATTTATACCTCTAAAACTTCTAAATCTCTCTCTCCCTAAACCCAATCTCGAAATCCTCCTATTCCCGCTGCCGTCGCCCGCCTCTTCCCGCTGCCGCACATCTCTCAAAACCCTAGAAATCAAACGATCGATCAAAACTCAGTTGTGGACGAAATCGCGCCATGAGTCGAGGAAGTGGAGCCGGATACGATCGCCACATCACCATCTTCTCGCCGGAAGGCCGCCTCTTCCAAGTTGGTAAGCATTGCCGCCTAGGGTTTCTAGAAAGATCTTGGCTTGTAGTTGTTGATGCATCGATTTTGGCTTTGATTTGAACAGAGTATGCTTTCAAAGCCGTCAAGGCGGCGGGTATCACGTCCCCGAACCCTAACACTATCTGTAAGTTCTCTCTTTTTCTTCTTTTTCTTCTTTTTCTTCTTCTTCAAACCCTAGCATGATCCTTTCACTCGTGATTCAATTGATTAGAAACCCTAGCACGATTCTTCAAAATTATGATTTTTAATTTGTGATCATTCACCATTCAAGGTACTTTGGTTTGGATTGAGATCACTTACAATGCCCCTTAAATTTAAGGATGCAGGGATAACATTCTTCTTCTTCTTTTTTTTTAATTAAAATATTAATTTCTTCTTTTTTATCTTATTTTTTGTACAATTTTTGAGATTAGATTAAATTTTGGTGATTTATTATTATGAACAACATTCACGTGAATTTTGTCACAAGTACAGAACTTTGTCGAACCCTACATTTATGGATCATATGTTTGATTATGAAGATTTGTTTAATTATTTAGAGAACATAGATTACTAGTAGTTGTGATTCAAAATTTGGATTTGTAATTGTTGGGATGCTAATCAACTTTTACTATTATGCCAAAAATTTAAATAAAAAAATCTAACTTGCAGTACTTAGTAGTAATAAACTAAGATTGAAAAAGAAGTTGTGTTTCTTGTTCTTATAGACAACGACCTTACTATTAATATTCAGTAAGACACATCTGGATAACTTAGAAGTTGCTAATATAAAATTGTTTTGCAAATACAGGGGATGAATAGCAGTAAATTTGCAGGTTACTTTATTTAGTGAAGATCTCACTGAATGATAGCATAGTTTTCTGAATACTTAGTTTTATGTATGATGATTGGTTGAGATTTTTGTTGTTGTTTTTGTTGGAATTGTGTGCAGACCTATATGTTTAGGGACGACAGTGTCCACGATAAATGGAAGCATCATGACATCAAGGTGAAGGACTCGAAGACCCTTCATTTTGGTGAGAAAGAAGTTGCTATCTTTGGATGCAGGTATGAACTTGTGATTTTTGTCTGTTTCCATATGTAAGTTGGTATTTTGAGGAAAAACTAATTGGTATTCTGTCTTGTTATGAAGGAATCCTGATGAGATCCCATGGGGTGAGATGGGTAGTGAGTACGTCGTTGAGTCAACTAGTATATTTACTAACAAGGATAAGGCAAGATGCTCATCTCAAAGTAAAATTTTTTACCTAGTTAAACAGTGGTTTTATTTGCATTACAGAAATTGTAGATGTCATGCTTTGAATTCTTTTATGCAAAGCTCAAGTTTGATTGTTCTTGCTGTGAATTCTTCAAACTTATTTTTTCCGGACACATGGTAAGTGATTGCAGGATTTTCTGCAAGTGATTTTTCCGTAAGTCTGTTCTCTTGATATAGGCAAACTGAGATGTTTTCATATGATTACAACTGTTTCCGTGAGGTTTAATTTCTTAAATGCATGGTTGGACTAGAAAATATAAGTTTTTCACTCTCGAACGATTTCTTGTGATAGACTAGGTATGTATTTGGTTGAAATCATGATTTTAGTTGTTAATTGAGTTTGAAGGAAGATGATGGGGAGCGTTTGCTCTGCGGTTACCTTGTCATGTTTACTGCCTAATCTCATTTCAAGATTATTTCGGTGCTTATGATGCTAAGTGCTGCAGTAGGGGTTAACGAATGTTTTATTGATTTGAGACAAATAATTCTTCTAGTAAATGAAGTAAGATTATATGTCCTGTTTAAGAGATTCAAGCAACTGTTAGTATCAAGTCCACTCTGGACTCGAACAAATATTCTATTTGAACTGTGGAACTCCTAATTTCTTTTCCAGTATTGGGAAAGTCTGAAGACGGCGGTATTGGTGATGTACTGATATTTGTTAGTGATGTACTGATATTTGTTAAACGATCTTATTATATTGTCTCAGAATAGTAATATAACAAGTTTTTCTAATATTTACCTGTCTCAGAATAGTAAATTTAAAGATCTTATTTTCTTTAGCTCCGTTAGTGGCAGATTTCAGCTGCTGAATTTGTTCAATCTTATTGTATTCATACATATGAACATTGTCTTTTAAATCAGGATCTGAAGGTCTATGGTGTCATGATTCGATAATGTTCTAATGCCATGACTGTTTCATACTGTTAATTTTTATTTTGCTATCTCTTGTTTAATGGTTTCTGCAAAGATGTGCTCAAAATTTTGGGAAAATTTTTCTGGGATGTTCATTTCCGAAATCTTTATTTTTATTGCTTTCAATATCTGGAACTATTGATAGACTTTTCAGTCAATTAAAGTTAACAATTACCATGTTACTCTTATGTTAAAATGCTGAGATGAATGAGAACTACTATCCAAGAGATATTATAAGAAATGACTGCATATACAAAACCAGAGATTGTTTCAATTAAAAATGGAATAGAGGTAGAATTTGCTGAGATGATCTGTGTGTTGTATGTGTTCAGAATCTGAATTCAAAAGATATTACTAGGAGTGTTTATTGGGTCATATTTTAATTCTTGTATGTAAGCTCTGAAAATTTGATTGGGTCATAGTTTTGGCCAAGGATAGTTATGTCTGAATCTTTTTATATGCAGTCAGTCACTAATTATCTGTATCACTGTTTTTATTAGGGTGCTTTTATAACTAATTATGTGCAAGGGTCTATTATATATATGATGAAATTATATTTGATGATCATTATATGATGAGATAATTGGTTAATAATCATTTATAGGTATTTGCATTAGTTTTTTTTCATGTCCAGGGTAAACAGAGACAATAAAACTAAGCTATTCTTGTCAAATTAATGCAGGTGGAGTGACTTCAATGGATGATTTCTTGAAGGAGTTCTTCCCTAAAGTGTACCACAGGAAGCAGGCACATCTCCACGAAACCGATTACTGCAAATATGACAACCAGATACTCACTCTCTTCACGTCGTCGCTCTACTTCGCTGGTCTGCTATCAACGTTTGGGGCATCCTTTGTGACGCGGAAATACGGGAGGAGAATTAGCATCATGACGGGTGCAGTCAGCTTCTTCTTGGGTGGGGCTGTGAATGCAGGAGCCAAGAACATTTATATGCTAATCCTTGGTAGGATTCTCCTAGGAGTCGGAATTGGATTTGGAAATCAGGTAATATTTGTTTCGCCAATCCTTCACTTTTCACAACTAATTTGAGGGAACCTTACTGCAAATCTAGGAATGGTTAGAGATGTAACTTGGATGTGGCAGGCCGTGTAAATGAACATACTGAACTAAAGTAATCTACAATTCAGAAATGTAAACTCTGTATCCTGCAACTTGTTTTTCCTTATTCTATTTATGTAGTCAAACAATCACTAGCCTCACTCTCTCTAACAAGCACAGGAGGCTACATAAATCAGGACTAACATACTGCAAATCAAGGATTAGTATCTGTCCATCTTTTCTATTCAAATCTAGGATTTTTGCAAATTTTATGAAGCTTACTGTAAATTGTAATGACTTGGTCTTGTAAGCAACTTTGATGTGGTTGTCTGAACAAATTTTCTTGGACTGATTATAGTTATGAATAACATATTATGTATGTATGTATGTATGTATGTATGTATGTATGCTCTCTCTATGTAACATGTTTGGTCATGGTCATTCCCTTTGCATTTGCTTGAATATATGCATAGCCTCATCCATCCTTTGGCTTTTACTAACGCTATTGGTCAGGCAATGATAGCTATGAAGATTGACCACATTTGGTAGGCATCACTCCCATTATTTGAATATGTGATAACGAAAAAGAATGTTAACCATTTGTTGATGATCATAGTGAGAATTTTTTACTTTGTTTTGTTTTTGAAGGGCTCTCAACAAGCGAGAAATAATTGAATTCGCTCAAAATATAGCCGAGTTTGTATTTGCCGACGATGAAGTAAAGAAAGTTGTAAAGGAGATTTGTAGGATGCTAAAAGAAAATTACTGCAAAAAGAATCAGGATCGGGTTGCCGTAAAATAAGAAAATTGTTTGTCGTATCTCAAGTGATGAGTCAATTGAATGTTATTTTATAATGCCATTGAATATGTTGATTGTAGTTTAAAGTATTGATTCTCATGTCTGCACACATAAATTCAATTGTGTATTTGGTTATTAACTATTTTGTAATTCGACATGCTTGTAATACTTCATTAATTTTAATATGATTGAAGTTTAATTTTATTTAATTTTGTTTCATAAACACATTTATCTATTTTATTTTGTATTTAGTTTATAATTTGATTAATATTATAAAAGAAAATATTAAATTATCATAAGTGTAATTAATAAGAAAAAATTGTGTATAGAGTGATTGGTAGATATTCAAATAATTGGATGTGAAACCATCGCTAAAACATATAGCAATGGAGTTTCAACCGTGGGTATAGGAAAGCAAAATGTGTCTTTAAAACCTATACCAACGGATACGAAACCGTGGGTATAACACTGAGGTTTTGTCCAACGGGTGAAAAAACCGTCGCTATAGGCTATAGTGACGGCATTTTGCCGTGGGTATAGCTAATTAAAAACGACGGAAAAATATGTCCGTTGGTATAGGTTTTACGGACTATACCTACGATTTTTCGCCTTTTACCCACGGATTTTTGCTGTCACTATATGTCAAATTTCTTGTAGTGATACCAACTTATAAATGCCTCTGAACTACCAGCTGCATGGTTAGGTTTTATGCCTGCTTGCAAAGCACTACACAATGTTCTCAAGCTTTGGATGGGTAAGGTGACTCTTCGCAGATTATTTCGATGTCGAGAGGCTCTCAAATGTTTCGGCTACATGGGGATGGAGGATGCAAGGCTTTTTTTAGTGGGAATCCTGAGATGAAAATCTCACATTTTTTCGACTAATAGATCAGTGTGACAGCAAATTCAGCACACACTATGTAGCCAAGTTTATGCTAGTAAGGAAATTAACCGTAAATCATACATCAGCTAACAACAAACTAATAGCAGTGTGACAGCAAATTCAGCACACATGGCAAGGGCAGTAATATATGCATAGCCACGCAACAAATTTGTTATAAACCAACAAAGCATTTCACCTGAAGCAGCTTGCAAATCCTACAGCTTGAATTTTACCCTTGGTATTGTATTTGTCTTTTTTTCACCCTTTCCCCTACCCTTAGATGCAGCTACATCCAAGATGACATAACAAACGCAGCTACTGTTTGCGATATGTTGAGCAGTTAAAGACTAGTGTAGACACTAAAAGTATGATAACCCCAAAGTCTGCTTCACTCATACAAATTATACAACTATTAACGCAAAAGTATATAAGATATAAAAAGCTGTGATACTAAGACTAGTGTAGACACTAAAAAGCGCGTGGCCTTGATCACTCTTGGAGGCCCTTGTATGGAGTAGCCGATGGAGAAAGTCAGTAGCAAAAGCAAACTCAACAAATGCACGTCATTTATTGCTCCGCGATCAACACACCTTCTCCCAAGGTTAGCTGAAAGCAACCAGTATGCGCTAAAATACTGCACTGCTAAGGGTACATGGCAGTATTTCAACACGCCACGTCCTTTGCAGTTCTCGGGAAGTAGTGGTGGTGTAGCATTTGTTTCATCATTCATCTTGCTCTAAGTAATACAAATTTACAGAAGGAATCAACTTAAGTACAATACAAGTAGCACTTTGAAATGCCTAACAGATTAGTAAAAGTAACTTGCTTCATTTCCGAGCCTTGCAATTAGTATGACTAAATTTGAGTTAAAGGACTCAATTCTAAGACCCTTAAAGATATGTGATAGTAAAGTTGTAAATTCTTCAATACTTAGGGCAAGGTTAACCATAGAAATAAACAGAATTAAATACCTTCTACTAAAGGATAAATTGTGATATTCACAAAGTGTGAGTAGACTAAATTAATACTACATTAGTGATTGCAGACTCTTTGACAAAGGCTATTTCCACGGATATTTTTGTTGGCCACGTCAATTTTATGGGCTTTATTTCCTTCAGTTCTTGATTGTAGTATGTAACTCAAGTTATCATGCACAATTTTGAGACACTATAAAGATATTGTCATATCAGTACATAATATCATTTTTCATATTTTAGTACTAATTTCGAATGTGACAGACAAAGTGGATCACATAAGTGTTACTTGACTTTATAAATTACTTGTATATGAAGAATGAGTAGATTAAATGACTTTATAAATTACTTGATCACGTAAGCGTTACTGGACTTTATAAATTACTTGTATATGAAGAAAGAGTAAAGTTGCAGCAATAATATTTCAGTCAAAAAAAAATATCTCGTACCCTGTGCCGGCCTGATGGCTATAAGGTCACAGAGGTAAACTATAAATAAAAAGGAAACTAAAGAGAACTAGAACTTGATTGTATACCTGAAGAAAACAAGAAAACTGGGAACATGGCCTCGAAAAATTTCAGACTGATGTGTCGAATTAAAGAGATTTTCAATAAACTCTGTAACCGGTAACAGAAACAACATGCAATACCAAAGAGTTAAACCAAAAAATTATATACACAACACAAAAAATTTGCAGAAGTGGTACGGGCTATTGCGACGGCTTTCTAAAATGCCATCCCAGTAGACCACGTTTCTAGTAGTGGAAGAAAATGATTACCTGATCTGCTACATTTTTATGTGATGATTCAACTAACATAATTTCAGTGCAGCAACGAACATACTCCTTGTTACTCTGGACATCAACAACGGGTGCAGTGGAAGGATCCCATATTGGCCCAGTTATCTTTCCAATACCCACCTGCATTACCCAAAAAGATAGATTTACAAACAGAAAATGATGTAAATAATTTAGGGTAAAATTTAAGAACCCCAACTCCACTAAGTCCATAAATTCTGTGAGAAACGGTGAGGGGGAGTAAAGTGATTATTTGTTAACGGTAAGGGGTTTTGTACCAAAAAGTGTAATCATTGCAGGGTTTCTTAACTTTTACCTAATGATTTACTAGCCAGTCTATATTATTTACAAAAGACAAAGTAACAAATAGAAAGGAGAATTTATATTATTACCAGCCGAAACAAATGCCGGAGAACATCAACCAGGAGATCAAAACTTACTATATGAACTGGGTCCATCAAAACTTTAAATATCGCTGCTTCTACTTCTACAAAGTAAGGTCTGTGGAATTGATTAAGCTCTGTAAGCTCTGCATCCTGGAAAAATGAAAAACAATTTAATAGCGTAGGATAAGGTTCAAGAGTATCTGCTGCAGGATCACAATTTTATCGTATCGCATATCGGGGATAAAAGGATGAACATTAATTTATACGCAAAGTAGTATAACATAAATTACACGTACGTACACAAATTATATATCAAAAACATAATTTATCTAATACAAACAAAACAAAATGAGTCATCCTTCTCCCAATCTGCACATCTTAGATAACCTATATACAAAACACACTTACGACCAAGATAAATATTTTTTGTAAGGATGAATTTCACTTAACCACCATCACTTTCGGGGTTTGACACCTAGGCACCCGCATTTTATTTTTGCATCAATAAATCACCCTCTCTTATAAAACGTTCATCACATCTATGCTCTTTAACCTATTTGGCTGCCAAGTGATCGAATGTGATGATTTTTATTTAATTGCCCACCATCACTTTCGGGGTTTGACACCTAGCCACCCGCATTTTATTTCGCATCAATAAATCACCCTCTCTTGTAAAACGTTGATCACATCCATACCCTTTAACCTATTTGGATATCAAGTGATCTAACGTGATGTTTTTTTATTTAATTGCCAAACTATCCTAGGTGGGATGGCAATAACTCAGGGTAGTTTTGTGAAATTTACAAAGTAGATTCAGTTAAGACCTTAATCCTCACCAAAAAGAATCGTATGGTCCTTGATTTATGGAGAATCCTATAGTTCAAGATGGTTAACACACATCCCAAAGTATATCCAACAACTAAAAGGAAAACTAATAAACGAGTAGGACCCACTGCTCATTTACAATCTTTATTATATTAACCTCAGATATGCGAGCGTAGATGCCGTAGACTGTGCTGAATGACCCACACCATCAATTGTCATAGAGCTAGATGGGTCTGGGGGGAAGTGGGTAGGTCGCTTAGAGTGTCACATTGCCCGGGGTCTAGTTCAGAGGTTTGGGGGATTCTTAGAAAAAGCAGGCTTTCAAATGAGGATAGACTACAGTGGGATATTGTGGTAGCATCCGTGTTATGGAACCTATGGCTAGACCGCAACGAAATTTGTTTCAATACTGTTCGTCAATCTCTTTCCTCGTTGATACAAAAGATTAATATTTGTCGATCTGATTGGACAGGTATCACCCGATCAAAGAAGAAGATGCGCACAGGAGAGGGGGCAGAGTAGTTTACTGGCGGGCGGAGAGTTCACCCTGGGTCAAGGGGTCCCAGATGTGGCTTGGATGTGATAGCTACCTCTCTACTTTACTGCTTATCCTTTAGATGTTGCTGTTTTTTTTTTTTTTTGATGTTGCTGTTTTTCATTGCTCAACGGGTTGTTCTGCCCGGATTAGATGCTTTTGGATATTTCTTCCAGTTTCGTTAGATGTTTTTGGAGACTTCTGGCCTTCGGGTCTTATGTACTGTTATATTCCTGTTTCGTTAAGTTCTTGTTAATGAAACGATGACTATGGTCATCTTTTTATCAAAAAAAAAAAAAAAATGACCCACACCACATGCAATGCACTTGCTAAACTACCCAATAAGGTGATTCATATTTGCCCATAAACCGCTCAAAACAAGTATATCTGTGTTATCGCAATTAGATCCCTTTATTTAGAAAAAAGTATGAACCATACCATAAATAAGAGTTTTCTTGCATACAAAAAATAAAATTACATGCGAGCTTTTTTGCCTAAAAGTTCCCCCAAGTATGTATTACTGACAGGTTTCTCAATTTCTTTAAACTGATTTTCATTTTTTGCTGATCAATTTCTTTAAATCGTTACACTTAAAGTCATATTCAGAAAAAAGAATGCATCGCACTATGATACCAACAATTCCATTTCACCTTTCACCATACTATAACAATCTAAACCTAAAAGTTAAACACTCAAACTCTGCACAGAATCAAATAAATTTTCAACTTTTTTTCTATGCATTTTGCTAATAAAAAAAATTACAGTAAAATCAACCCACTCCCAGCTCTCCAGTACCCACATCAGCTAGTAAGAATCTCAAATTGTTGAGAGATAGATCCACAACTATTAAATCGTGCACATAATTTCTGTGATGATTGTAATTTACTGTGATTAACTAGCTCCAAATATGATTTGACCCCCCAAAAAAAAAATCCGCGGATCAACACATTATAAAAAAAAGATTTAATCATCAGATTAACTCGCATAAATCACCCTATGATTGAAGAAAACTTAGAAATTACACATAATCACCCTATGTTTTGGATGGTTAAGTTAAAGGCTAATCGAACATTTTACTCTTAAATTAAAATACTTTCTATTTTGTAGGGTGGTTTTTTTCCAAAACTTATTTAGGGTGGTTTATTTATGCAAAAATACAATGCAAGTGGTTAGATGTCAAACGCCCTAAAGTAGGGTTGATTAAGTGAAATATATACTTTACATATTTTTCCGACTCCCGCCAAAGGAGTCTTAGTTAGATGCATTAAGTTGTAGTATATGTACTGTGGAGTAGCATTTTGCTCACCGTAAATACTACTATATACAATCCTCTTAACTATCGGCAACATACATTCCATATATTAGTCGCTATATCGGGTTTCACTGCATATAGATGGCATTTACTCAAAATCGAAAAACTTAATAAACTTCAAATCCATAACACTCAACCCCCAAAACAATACAAGGAAGATATATCAGAACAGTTAAATAAATAAGGTTGAGCCATAGAAAGAGAGAATATAAGAGAATCATACCTCAATTTTCCCCAGCAAGCCAAATAAAATGGAAACTCCATACTTCCTGATGATACTATCCTTACATTTAAGAGCCCAAATAATCAACTTCATCAATTTGCTCATATCCTGCCATGTTAAAATATCAATGGAAAATATATAAATGATAACTGAAGTCTCAAAACAACATAATTTGCACAAAAGTGTTGAGAATACTAACATCAGTTACCGACTGAGGTAAAAAAACCATCGTAGTGAGTAGACATCACTTCTAACAATGTGAAAAACGGTATGAACTCTTCAGCCTCATGCCCAGAGCTGACAAGCATCTAAAAAAAAATTTGATAATCAGATGTGGTTGTTATAAACAAAGGATTTTAGCAAATGTCATTTTTTTTTTGAAATTACACATTTCTCTCTGCCTATTTCACACACAGAAACAGACATATATATATATATATATATATATATATATATATATATATAGGGGAGTGATCACACTTGATTTTTCAATTTGTATCCGAAAAAAAAGTTCACACTTGGTCCTCACCAAAGCAGTTCTCACATGATCATAGCCCTATATGGGGAGTGATCATTGTGAGAACTAGTTCTCATGATAAGCTTGATGTGAAATTTTTACATAGCCATCACATGGATGATCCGAACCGTTCACATTGTATAGAATAACTAAATTAGTCTAAATATGTAAAATCGGGTTATTTAAAATTCATATTCCCATCTATCACGTCATTTAAAATATAACGTTATTCAGTCATACAATTTGTAACATTTTAATGCATGGGCAAATAAATATCAAATGACTTGATTTCTTCTATAGACTAATTTAAACGTGTAGATCAAATTGAACAGTTCGGGTTTTTAAATTTGCATCCGAAAAAAAAAGTTCACACTTGGTTCTCACCGAAGTTCTCACATGATCATAGCCCTAATACACACACACAGAGAGAGATTTAGTTGTGTAGATCAATGTGAACGGTTCGGATCGTCAATATGAAGACGGGAAGGCTGAGTGCACACGGAGGCCTAGTGCACAACGGAAGGAGAGAGCTAGAGAGAGAGATGAGATGATAACATAAGATGGTGAGCGAGAAAGTTTTTTGGGGAGTTAGAGCAATTTCAATCATCCAATTCACAATATTCTACATATTATTTAACATATATGTCAACATTTCAAGTTATTATTCCACATTAGGGGATCTAGTAAGATAAAACATTTTGGTAAGATAAATATGATAATGGAAAAATTCCGTCGTGGGACAATCGATGAGCAATCCGAACCATTCACATGACCTAAATGATTAAACTAGTATATGGTTGTCAGATCACGTCATTCGAAACTAGTATAAACTAGTATAAGGATATTGATCATGTGAGGCCTATATATATATATATATATATATATATATAGAGAGAGAGAGAGAGAGAGAGAGAGAAATGTTCTGTCGTGCACTAGGCCTCCTTGTGCACTCGCCACTTGGCCTTCTCGCCTTCGTATCAACGATCCAAACCGTTCATATTGATCTACACGTCTAAATTAGTCTAAATATGTAAAATCAAATTATTTGAAATTTATTTACCCATCCATTATGTGACTATAAAAAACAACGATTTTTAGCCATACAATTTTGTAACACTTCAATTGATGGACAAATAAATTTCAAATGATTTGATTTTACATATAAAGACTAATTTAGATGCGTAGATCAATGTGATCGGTTCGGATTGTCGATACGAAGGCGGGAAGGCCGCTAAATATGTAAAATCAAATTATTTGAAATTTATTTACATATCCATCATGTGACTAGAAAAAATAACGATTTTCAGCCATACAATTTTGTAACACTTTAATAGATGGACAAATGATTTTCAAGTGATTTGGTTTTACATATTTAGACTAATTTAAATGTGTAGATCAATGTGAACGGTCGTCGATACGAAGACGGGAAGGCCGAGTGCACAACGGAACATTACTCTCTCTCTCTCTCTCTCTCTCTCTCTATATATATATATATATAGACAGAGTTAGAGCTACCAGCCATTAGATCTAGTTTGATTCAGATCTAATGGCTGAGATCAGATCCCGTTCTCCATCCTGTTTTGTTGAGGGTAAAATGGTCATTTCCCCCTCTCCTTATCTTTTTGGCCTGCTGGCGCCCAACTCATATCCCGCTCTCTCTGATAAAAAGAACAATATAGCAAACTGATAAAACACAGAACAATATAGCAAACTGGGAATTGAATGGAAAAATATAGTATATGAAGTGAAATCCACCAATATAGACCCTTACCTGCTCGAAAGCTGATATAAAGCGGTGTCTAGGTTTAATATTATCTTCAATTTCAGGATATTCTATCTGAAACCATAGGATTTAAATTAGATAATTAAAATAGAAAAAAAATCAAATCAAACCAAATGAAAAGTACGTATCAGCACCAAGCTTAACATTCTTCAAAGAGTAACCACTAATAAAATGTCATTTTGAAAGAGGAATGTTGCAGGAATTGGTAAAAGTAGTTCATTATGAGAGGGTCCAGCAAATGCTTTTATTTACGGAAGGATGAAGATAGACGACACCCTCGTATTTCACACAGGTGCTGGAAATATTTCCAAAAAAATCAAGTATAAGTGAGTCAAATGCAGAAATTTGAGTTTGTCACAAGCTTCTTGCTAAATTAAGCCATGCCTACTAAATCCAACCAAATTATTGTTTTGCATCTCCATCTCTTCCAACTCAATCAGTTTAAGGACAAAATTATGAAAATCATTTTACTTGTCTTGTATAAATTTGTCATCACTGCCTACACAGTCCAGCAGAGAAAACTCATGATTCAAACAATTTGGCATCTGAGTCTCGGGTATTCTTAAGATGATACCCACATGGCTGTTGGTCATAAACTTCAAGGAATTAAAAACATTAAATAATTTGATCGCATTACAGTATATTGTTAATTGACTACCACTAGCTATAAAACTAAAAAACACAATTTCACTGAGTACTGAAGTGGAACTGGGACACACAGAAATTCTTCGAACCAAAGGTGACAAACTCAGAGTGCATGTGATACCTTCAATGTTTAAATAGTCACTCTTAAAGCTATACAATTAACAGTTTAACACTCAATTCTCTCTATCATAGTGGCAGAAACAAAAGTATCTTGTGCTTGCAGGTATAGGCCAAGTCATCAAAAGATGCATCACAATGTGATTGACAAAGCTTTCAAACAGCATAAGAAATAAAATGTAGTACCTTAGCAAAATCTTTTACTGAACCCCGACCTCGTATATAAACTCTGCAATGCGTTGTAGCCTCAGCTCTTTTCAGGGAATTCCCTCTAGGTCCCAACAGACGGCCAACAAAATTATACTGTATTCAAATTAACAGGCTATCAATTACTTGTGAAAAATATTGGTCCAAGAACATAATAGTTAGTTTACATTCTAGAAACATTTACATACATTGGGGAACTTGTCGACAGGAACATCCAGTCTCACAACCTTCTTAACAACGGGACTCATAGAAACTCAATTTCTCACAGTGAAACTTGAAAGAAGAAAACGAAATGTAATTTGAAACTGAGAATACCTGATAAGAATGATTGGGGGCTGCTAGGGTTTCTCGTCGAAGAGAGAGAGAGAGAAAGAGACCACAGAGACAGGTGCGAATTTGGGGGCCAGGGTTTCTCGTCGAAGAGAGTGAGAGAATCCAAGAGAGTAGAAATCGTAGAAGGAGAATGGGGGTTTCTCTCAGATCTCTTAGGGTTTCATCGAAGAAGGAGAGCGCGGGAGTAATTCGAAGGAGAGGGGGCTAGGGTTTCTTACGAACTCAGAGAGAGCGGGATATGAGTTGGGAGCCAGCAGGCCAAAAAGATAAGGAGAAGGGGGAAATGACCATTTTACCCTCAACAAAACAGGATGGAGAACGGGATCTGATCTCAGCCATTAGATCTGAATCAAACTAGATCTAATGGCTGGTAGCTCCCGCTCAAGATAAGGAGCCCATCTCACCATCTCATGATAGACTCTCTCTCTCTCTCTCTCTATATATATATATATATACACACTCTCTCTCTCTCTATACACTCTCTCTCTCTCTATCTATATATATATATATAGAGAGAGAGAGGTGATCCAATGAGATACATCTTAAAATGAGATAATGAGATACATCAATAATGACCATTGGATATAATTAGAGTGAGATGAATGGCTTTAATCCATTTGGTTTATTTCTACTAATCTATCAAAAGAAAAACCAAAAAAAAAAAAAAAAAACTAACAAAAACCAGCTGTTATTTCATCTATATGATGAACAAACCAGAGGATTCCCTAACCTAACTTTCATTAATTCTCAAACTGCCGTCAGTGGTTATGATAGGGATAGGGAAAGAGATCGCGGGCGAGACCGTGATAGTACACGTGGCAGAGACCGGGTGAGAGACCGAGGCCGTGATTATGATAGCGAACGTGAGCGTGATCGCCCTCGTGATTGGGAACGGGACCATGATAATAGAGATTATGAGCGTGCTAGCCATGAAAGGGATCGTGGTGCTGATTATGACCAAACCGACTTGATGCAGGATAGGCCCAGTGCCAAAGGCATGGAGCTTGAACCTGGTGAGCATGAACATGGTGAATGGTATGACGAACCAGTTAAGCGCGGGCATGACTATAACCATGATGAGCAGTATGAGGATGATCAGGACAGAAAACGGGTTAAGAGGCATGAACCTGAATACTATGATGATGATCAATATGGCAGAGGTCAAGGAAGCAATTATCGAGACCAGTATGCCAATGAAGATCCTGAGGCTCGAGAGGAGGGTGAAGCTGTAGCGGAGCATGACTATGGACACCAGCGATCGGATAGATCCCTCTCCCGTGAGTATGAACACTGAAGGTTTGGATGTGGGTGATGGATATGGTCTGGTGGTAGTTGCAGTAGGACTGCTCAGTTATAACTTTATACTTTGTTTTGTACCTTGAGATGTGCAGATGTTTATGGTTGAAAATTTGAGAACATCTGTAATATTTTTGCTGTTTGAATTGCTTGTAAGACTGTTATGTTTGGCACTTGATTTCAAGGTATTCCAGTTTCCTTTCCTATTTCTGACGGTTGAGCATGTGCGATGCACAGCATCTTGTCATATTTAGCAGTAATTGTAAATTGGTTATTGTTATCCGTACCGTTTTCTTTTCTTTGTTGAACTGTAATTTTATCTACCGATTGTAAGCTTGTCAGACCTGTCAACATTTTGTGAACAGAATCTGATGCAGCAGGACATATTTGATCTTTTAATGCAGTTGAATTTCATTGATCTCCGTTCTCCTGTGGATATTACATCAATGTCGAGTTCATTATTTTTTCTCTTTAATGACTCACAATTTGTTGAAGTACACAGTAAATATACCGATTGTGGAATAACATTCATTGTTTGATGGTTAAAGAGGGGCATGACATATATTGAGACTTAATCATTTATTATTACTCCTATTTCATCTTTTGCAGACTTGAAAGCTTTCATTGATGGGTTTTTTTTTTTTTTGACAGGGCATCACATTCATGTAACTGTCAATTAAACAACACATCAAATTTTGCACAAGCTTTCAATTATTACCAGGAAGCCTCCCAGTTAACCCAATTTAGGCAATAGTATAATGGAGAAGATAATCCCTAGTATTCCTTGTTCTTTCTAGCAACAAATAGTTCCGTAAAACCTTCTAAGTGCAGCGTACAGATACAACTACAAACTAATGAAAACATCACTGTATCACAAACACACAGCAAAACCAACAGAGAAGAGAAGCAGGCAAGAAGTCGCAAATTTCCACAACGACAGAGTGACGACCTTCCATTTGTTTTGATCAAGAACAATGCACCCAAACATCCATTTTAATTACCAAAACATCATACTAGTATTTAAATTGGATCATTTTCTTTCCACCTACAAAATTTTTATATAAAAAAAACTATTTTCGGTAATCAATCAGTCGGAGACCCCAGTAGACCCAAACCCTCCCTCACCCCTGACAGTCGCATCCAAATCCTCAACCTCGACAACATCTGGAGCCATAATCCTCTCAATAATCATCTGCGCAACACGGTCCCCTTCTTTCACCGCAAAATCCACGGCAGAAAAGTTGAACAGTATTACACCGACCGGCCCACGGTAATCCGCATCAATCACTCCTGCACCAACATCAATCGAGTGCTACCATGCCAATCCCGATCTCGGCGCTTCATATAGATGAAATAACAGTTGGTTTTTGTTTGGGTTTCTGTTTGGTTTTTCTTTTGATAGATTAGTAGAAATAAACCATCCTCTGGTTTGTTCATCATATAGATGAAACATCAGTTGGTTTTTGTTTTGTTTTGTTTTTTTTTGTTTTCTTTTGATAGATTAGTAGAGATAAACCAAATGGATTAGAGCCATTCATCTCAATCTAATTATATCCAATGGTCATTATTGGTGTATCTCATTATCTCATTTTAAGATGTATCTCATTGGATCATTCCTTATATATATATATATATATATAGAGAGAGAGAGAGATAGTCTATTATGAGATGGTGAGCGGGGCTCCTTATCGTGAGCGGGAGCTTCCAGCCATCCGATCTGAATTGATTCAGATCTAATGGCTGAGATCTGATCCCGTTCTCCATGCTTTTTGTTGAGGGTAAAATGGTCATTTACCCATCTCCTTATGTTGAGCGGGAGCTACCCAATTCACATCTTCTACATCCCGCTCTCTCTTACGATCTGTAGAAAACCCTAGCCCCCTCTCCTTGTCTTTCTCCCGCGCTCTCGCTCTTCGACTGAAACCCTAGCCCCCAATCCGCTGGCTGATTTCATGGATCCCGTCACTCTCTTCGACGAGATGCCCTAGCCCCAAATCCCTGCGCGCAGTGGTCTCTTTCTCTCTCCCTGCGATCGAATCCACCCTCATCAGCTGGCTGATTGCGAGGCTCTCTCCCTTCTTCTTCGACGTCAAACCCAGTCCGCTGGCTGATTGCGAGGCTCTCTCTCTTCTTCTTCGACGTCAAACCCAGCTTTACCAGCCCCAAATCGCCACTGTGGGTTGCGAGGCTCTCTCTCTCCCTTCGACGTCTAACCCAGCTTACGATCTGGGTTTCGATTCCTCATCGATTCGAATAGAAACCCTAGCAGCCCCCAATCATTCTTATCAGGTATTCTCAGGTATTCTCACTTTCAAATTTCATTTCGTTTTCTTCTTTCAAGTTTCACTATTAGAAATTGAGTCAATATGACCTCTATTGTATATATGTTGCAGAGGTGTATTTTTATCAGGTCCATGGCCGTTTTTGTGTGTGTTGGTCTAGGCAATGATGATATGCACTCCATAACAAGCTAATAAGTTAGAACTAGTTGGCGCGGCATAATAATGCAGCCCTAGACACATTCTTAATGCTTGATTTATAAAATGAATATATAGAAGTGTGTTCTGAGCCTACGACTACTGGGGGTAAGAAAAGGAGAGGAGACTAGGGTTTCTTACGATCGAAGAGAGAGCGGGATATGAGTTGGGAGCCATATTTCCAAAAAGATAAGGAGAGGGGGTAAATGACAATTTTACCCTAAACAAAACAGGATGGAGAACGGGATCTGATCTCAGCCATTAGATCTGAATCAAACTAGATTGAATGGCTGGTAGTTCCCACTCAAGATAAGGAGCCCATCTCACCATCTCATAATAGACTAACTCTATATATTCTCAGTCTCAAATTACATTTCGTTTTCTTATTTGAAATTTCACTATGAAAGAAAGAGTCAATATGGTGTATATATATTGTAAAGGTGTATTTTTATCAGTCAATATGATCTCTTATCATGATAAGGAGACATTCACAGCCATTTTTGGTATATCAGAAGAGGGCTCGTGGCCGTTTTTGTGTTTTGGTATAGGCAATGATGATATGCACTACCTAACAAGCTAATAAGTTACAACTAGTTGGCGCGGCATAATAATGCAGCCCTAGACACATTCTTAATGCTTGATTTACAGAATGAATATATAGAAGTGTGTTCTGAGCCTACGACTAGTTCAGTTTATGTGTTGAAGACAACTATGACGATGAAAAATTTAGCTCTCCGAATAAGTTTGGGTAGAGCCTGCATTTATTTAATTAATTTTGAGTTGATTCAGACCTTTTAAAAAAAAGGTAAAATTATGTATTAATTTGCCGGCAACAAATTTGTTTAGCAGGAAGTTGGGTTTGATTGGTTTGTTGTTTTGATTTATGCTTTGATTGGTTTGTTGTTTTGGGGTTGAAACTAGATCTGGGTTCGAAATTTTTCGTTGTTTAAGATGTTGGGTTGTTATGGGTATGTTTAGATCTTCAGAATTTGATGTGTTTTTTAGATGCATCTTTAAGATCTGTATCAAAGAAGTGGAAAATGAAACAGCCCGTTGAAACCCTAACGGATCTCCATCTCTAACTGTGGATAGAGGTAAAATTTATTTATTCTGTTTCTAATTTTAATTGGGTATTATTATTTTTTTATTATTGTTATTGGGTATTGATTAAAACCACTTCACCTGATTTAGTAAACGAGTTAGCACATAACTTTTTGTGTTATATTCTACAGGATGCATTTACAAAGTTAGTTGTCGAGGGCCAGGGCATTCTTCCAGCTTTAGTTTTTTGGGTGAGGAAATTCTACACATTTATTCTTTGATCGCTGCGGCACTTTAAACTTGAAGTCTTCTTTTTTAAGATTAACCGTTAAACTTGAAATCTTATGCATCTAAAACTTGCCAATATTTGCATGCCATTAGCTGTAGAAGGGGACCGGTATTGTTTTCGTAGAAAAAGTAATACCTATAGTCTATCAGCTTCATCTCTTCTCTTGCAGTTTTATTTATGTATGTTTAATCAATTTTTTAATCTATACTACTGAATAGACAAATGTGAAAGGCATAAGATGCTATCCCTCATTACATTCCTTTACTCTTGTCTTTCAAGTCTCGAATTTCTGATTTGAGAGGCTTTAGGGTAATTTCAGATAGATACGAGTATTTGACAATAAAATGTAGTAAACTTCAGGGCAACTTCTTATAAAGTAGCTAGTTAAAGTTGCGGTAGGATATTTTGTGGTGGGAGGCTGCTCTGATGAACACTCTGATGAAGACAACCAGTCTGTAGCTGGAAATTTACACTCATTACACTCTGGTGCTTTCATTTATCTTGTTTTACACTTGTTGCAGTAATTCTCAAATTTTGCAATTTGACTGTGAAATATCAGTTCACTTAATAAGCAACAATGAAAAATTAGCATCATTAGAACCATGGTAAGCTCCTTACAATGTTTACAATATTTAATTTTAAGAAAACCATTCATAATTGTAAGTCACTGAATTTATATCAATCTCACTTGAGATTTGCACAATTTTTATCTAAATATCGAAGATTTGTATACCATCCTTGAGTACACAATTAAATTGTTTTACAGGAGTCAATACCTCAATATGCAGAATATATTAATTAATGTTTAAAAAATTACTAGACTTTCCATCAAATAAATTCTTACGAGCTTGTTCAACCTGAAATTTCAGATATAGGTATCTGCTGAAGACTGGAGACTGTGACGAGCTGCTCCATGGAAAAGATCATTTACCTTTGATAATGTACTTTTGATAGTTGATAATGTACCTTTGATGGTTGATAATGTACTTTTGATAATCAACATATTGTACTAGTTTGTTGGAATTGAAATGTCTGAATCAGATAACCAAGTTCATGTTCCTGTCAATTGTTAAATATGCATCCATGTTGATATATACAATTCGACATCTTTGTATGAAAACCTTTAGTAATTGTACGCTACAATTATTTCAAAGTGAAATTAGTTTACCTACTGCACAATATGTTCTTATTAAAGTTGTTGGTAGAACGAATGTGATCAGACTCATTCAATCTCGAAACAACCTTCTCTAATTACATCCAGTTTGTCGCTTGCAGCTGTTTTTATTGTTTTCTGTGCATAAATGTGCTGAGGTTGTGTTTTTTCACTGAGAAAAGTGAGATTGAATTGTAAATGGCTGCCTGTTTATCTTCTTCTGATTATATTATGACATTAAGCTTTCGAGAAGCCAATTACGGCTTTCAGAGTGAATGCACACAACTACATCTGCGACTCTGTAATTGCAGCTCTTCATGTAGTCCCCCTTCATGAACTTTAACGACTTTCTACAATGACTTTTCAAGATGGTAATTAACAAACAGTCCAAAATTGTTCGTGTTCAAAACCAACAGTTGCTATAAGCAGTAAATGCTCTATCCCAGATTTGTAGTACAGTGGTTCTAAGCAATACTTGACTAAAAAAAAAATCCATCAGAACTACATGCACCATACGCAGCAAAGTACTAAACAACATGCTAACAAACCATGATCGCTTGAGCTAGAAAATATTATGCAAGTTAGAAACGGTTAAATTATATTTATTTCCATAAGGTTAAATTCAGCAAACTAAGCTTATCTGAAGCTACTAAAACTACGAAACATCTATCAAACAGGTCATACTGATAACTGCACAGAGAGACAGACTATATATATCTAAAGTCATATTACAGGGAGCTTTCTATACTCTATTTATTTAGAGACTGAACATGGAGCCTTTGGGAGGCTGGTTTTATGCATTTGATCTTCCTCCTCTTCTTAGTTTCTTCATGTCTGTACTGTTATATACGGCACAAGAAACCCTCGCATCATTCCCGTGTAAGGATGGTGCTGGCAAGATCTTCGTTTAACTTGACCGGGAGTGGAGGCATTTGCTTCATAATCCCAGGCACGTCGTTGATCCTTCAGAGAATAATGGCATTTGATTAGATGATAAACATATGTTAGTTGCTGCAAAAAGAGAGATCGTTGATAAATTTGTAATCAGCTGGTCGAAAACAAATACCTGAAAAGTTTCTCACTAGAAAAGTGGAAAGATGCTCCATAGGTTGAAAAATGGGTTTATGGAGTCAATTAAGCAGAAATATAAGGAGATATGAAGGTGACATCCACATTATTGGTCAAGATTTAAAAGTGACTACTTTCATTATCTAGGTCAAATTATCCATCATGACCGAAGAGACTATGGAGGATTTTGGTTCATAGAATCAAAGGGTATGACTTAATTAGAGAAGTTCTATGTGATTGCACAATACCCTGAAATTAAAGGGACAATTTTGTAAGAGATAACAACCAGTTTTCCCTTTCTTCTGATCAGAAAGTTGGGAATTTATGAAATAACAAATTTGGAAAACGAGCACAGCTAAAATAATAAGAATCATGAGGTGAAGGAGGAAAAATACTAAAAGAAAAGGAATGAATGCATCTGTAATAAATTTGACACTTAGTATCTATGATTGGACAGAATGAAACTGAGGTTGGTTTAAACCTACAATAAAACAAAATTGGCATATCAAAAATCATATAAAAGCATATAATCTCATCTGTGCGCGAATTCACGCATATAGTAATACAGTGAAGAATAACTTCTCATGAACAAGGGTAAGAAGGGTGTGAAGCTTTCGCTTGCTTGAATAGCTAATTTCTACAAAGGATCTAGCAATCTATTAAATTACTAATTTCTTTAAGTTACGAATGATGTTTTTAACCGTTGCTTACCTGTAAGTTAGACAGGTTTAGAGACACTTGCTTAAGGTATTGATCAGTATTCTCGAGGAGCTGCACTGTTGGACCACCAATTGCTGTGAAAAATAACAAACTAGTTAGATATACTTTCCTTCATTGAAGAAAAAATTTAAAACTTATAGTTTACACAATTAACTAAACTAGAGAGCACTATTAGGTACAATATTAGGTACTTCATGAAAGTCCAATATACTGCTCTATGCACATAAATATCTATAATGTGTTCAATAACCCATCTGATCCCTAAGAAGTAAAGTAGGAGACAAGATCACTAGGCAACTAAAGAAGGGAAATCATTTGATGATTGGAACTAATCCATTTCCTTCTTAAAAAACGAGGCGAAAACCCCAATTATCACATTCAACTAAAACTACTGATGACGAGTAAGGGAATATCAATAATAAAACTTCAATGACACAGCTACTACAGAACCATTTGGCTGGGATACCATATAGAACTTCACAGAATAATTAAAATTAAATTTTAAAAAGACATAACGAACAGAACCTTTGTATGAGATATCATCATCACTGTCCACAGGAAATGCCGGCATAGCATATGGAGGAACATTGGGTCGTGCAGCTGAATTTGCTATCAGAGTAGAAGGAAATTCTTCATGTGAGAGATCAAAATAATATTACTAGCTACACATGTACATACAGTGGAAGTGAAGAGCCAATGGGAAATTATCAAAAATGGCAACTTATCAAAAATACTGAGACGAAATGTAGAAATTGGTAGGCTCAGAACAACACATCTCCAACAAAACTTGAAGGCTTAGAAAAACAACCTCAACAAAAAAAATGTGTAGGCTCTGAACAATAACACCA